>OX463236.1:37642502-37872502 GCA_949820135.1 Sylvilagus floridanus
TATTTATGTAAAATAGTAAACATCCTACAATTAGATACAATTTGAACACTTTATAAAGGCTTCCACTACATTTCAAATACAGCAATAATGACATTCCAGGGTGGGACAAAATGTTCTCCAATGACCTAGGTGTTCTGATGAAATCACACATTAAAACATGATGTGACCACTGATATTCTTTGCAATTTCCTAAAACTTAAAACAGGAAAACTGTAAGGTTTATGTTTGGAAAGTGTCATAAGAAACATTGATTAGGAGATGAAACTAGTAACTTTTTTGGAAACTAATACTATTTTTAAAAACCTTGTTATTACACTTTTAAACTTGAGGAGCATCGAAGGGCATACAATGCTTTTCCATTTCAACACACTCTGGTGTCCTTGGTGAATGTCACAAAGCTGTTTCCTATGTCCCCTCCATGGCACTTGCCAATTTTCTGTCATTTCCTCCTTCAACTCATCGTGTTTGTGTGACAAAGGTCTCTGTGTGTATTGCAAAACAGCTTCACTGGTTTAGAGGATACTACAAGCACCCGAGTGAAAGTGTGACTTATGCTCCACATGGCTTAATTTGTCTAAAGCCACAAAACAGAATTCACCGTAGCCTTCTTTATAAAGAAATGGCTGGAAAGTTTATTATGGAACCAATAGCCTACTAATTGCCCTTTTGTGAACAAAGTTTCCAGTGGCTTAGCCAGCTTTTGGACCTCCACAGGGACAAACAAAACAGCACAACTAATTATGTACTCGACTACATTCTTTCTCTATGCCCTGTGCATTCATCCCAGTTTCAGTCTCTGTCCTCTCCTGTTGAGCAGTTCCTAGTGATTCAGTCTCTTTGGATTTGGCACCTTTAGGATTCTGGGCATCAGACACAGCATAGCACCATCCCTATTATTCATCCTGGACCACTCCTGTAGGTTGCCATTAAGTGCTGACATACACTTCGATTTTCATGTACCTAGCAATATTTAAGAAAGACATTGCCCCTGTTCATATTCCTTACAGCATTTCAAAATTTCCTAAATTTTCCCCCCAAAAGCCCCTGTTTTGGTTACTGTATAATTACTGAGAATAGATTGAATACCTTAAGTAGGAAACTTAATCAACATTTTATGCCAAAACAAAACACCCTCATACTGTCAACACTATATTTTGCATCTCTTTAAGAGAAATATTTTGTTCTACTGAATTATCCTATTCTAGATTTTTCACACAGTCCTGCCACCGATTTGGCATTCATTCATTCATTCACTCATTCATTTATCTGAGATGCTTCTGAGTTCAACCAAGTGTAAACTGTTTTATTGTCCTCAGGTGTTTGCTTGCTTTCTTAAATGCTCAGAACTGGAAAGAACAAAATTGTCATTGTCCTTTACAAAAGGATCTGATTCCAAATAATTAGTGTTTGTGCAGGGCATCCTTTGAAAATATTTCTCGTTGCCTCTCCTCCAGGTTACAAAAGTCTCAAATACCGCAACTCAAATCCACTTTTGCTTACTGAGTCAAATACACCTGAGAACAAGGCGGGCTGCCTACGGCTCTTCGTCTGATCCAGCCCCCACTCTCTCATGGGAGAGAGCAAAAGGTTTACATTTCTGTAAGCATCAGTCCAGTGGTTTCCCAGGAATTCAGTACAGCACCGAGCAACCACTCTCCAAAGAACAAAACATAGCAGCCCTCACTAAAGGTAAAGAACCCCACCTACTCCTACACAGGTTTTATAGAGTAGAACATCATGGAGAGAAATTGGGATGACTATTATTTGGGGTATTAGCATTTAATTTTGCCTCCAGATAAGTACATTCTTAAGTTTTCTTTCCATATGTCACTACTTCATAATTCTTTGCCTAGTCTTTTATAGCCATATATGAAGTTCACCATAAAACGAAAAACCTGCTATATAGCAAACTCTCCCTCCACCCAACCAGTAGGATATTAGATGCCCACAGCTAATAAAATCTCTATGATCACTGATGATCAGCAAGTTTTCTATTGTGGAAAGATTATTTTTTCCCCTAAGAGTTAAATTGGTAAGAGAATTGGGTCTTTTTACTCAGTTTTTTTTTTTAATTCACAAATTTGTCAATAGAGACAAAAACTCAAAATCCAAGTCCTTCAAGAGCAGTGCATTTAACTTCTGGTCTTTTTTTTTTTAAGGTTTTTCCAACTTAGAACAGAAAAATCTAATTGGTCAGAATTTGAGTATTATTTTCAAAGGATTAATAGTCTTAAAAAGTAGAAATTGAAATAAGAACTTATAGCACACACCAGATCAATGCAAGGAATCTAAAAGAATAAAGATTTCAACTATAACTGTACTTTTGAAATCATAAGAAGTTAAACTTTCCAACACTCTACATAAAAGGCATGCAATGTGCAAATGGGAATTTCACAGGATGAACTGAGAGCTGTGTGGGAATGTAACATTTCTGGGTTAAAAGTCAAATTTCTTTATCCAGCTGCTTGAAAGCTTATAAATATGTTAACACAAGCATCTTCGACTAAATTATTATGCCAGCTAGTATTCATCTTCTTGGGGAGTTAAAAATCGCTAAGTAGATGGCAGTGCCAAAAGTACAGACATTTATAGTCAAACTCCTAAACAAAAAGAATTCTGCTCACCCACTTCTATAGGAGCTCGCCGGCTCAGTTGTAGGATCTGAAGACTGCTTTCAGCCAGCCTCTGGTAGGAGGAGACACGGAGTAAGCACGTGATTTCCACAGCACAGCAGCTAAGAGCTCAAATAGGAGGCGCGAGTCTCTACCACTCCTCTGTCTTCGAGGTTAGCCTGGCATCAGCCAGCCATTGACATCCTGAGACTTCCAGAGCTTCAGACGCAAGCCTGACCCAAGATAAATATAGATCCCTGGCACCTGAGCCAAAGGAAGCGAGAGTGCGCTTAAAAATTCTCTCTCATTTTGGGTCTCAGATGAGGAAAATGAAACCCTTAATCCTTTTCCTGCTAAAACCTGTTGTGCCCCTTCACAGGTGGTTGCTGTGCTCGAACAACAGCTAAATTCAAAATCGTTCGTAATCAGTTGGCTGCTTCTCTTGATTACCCTTTGCTGTGATGGTTTCAGTGACAGATGCAGGTGCTCCCTTCCTGGTTCATAAAAGCAATAAAATAGTTAACACTCAGTATCACTTATTCCACAAGGAGCTTGTTTGCTTCAGTAACTTTTACAGGTGAGCCGCCGAAGTATGAATATGTGTTTCTTAGCCATTTTTCTCTGATGTGTTTTCTGTAGTAATTTGGTCACTCTTTGTTTGCCTCACTTAGCGAGGCTCATTGTGCTGTGCCTTGCAAAGATGCTTTGCTTTAAATTATTGTTTTTCTTTAATAATTTGGAACAGTTGCATAATAGTTGATTTAGTGTGAATTTAGTGTTACTGGTACTCACATGAATAAGGCTCTACCATCAGCCTGAACACACACTGTGAATGAAGTTCTAGCAAATTATAGCTCTAAAGATATGAGATTTCTAATAAATAACTTTATAGAATTCATATAATCAAGAACTAAATTCTGTCTTCAAGTGAGTTAAACTAGAAAATCATACCGCTCTTGTGACATTTGGTGGTATTAAATATTTTCAATTATTATTTCTTTAAAGCACAAAAATCTAATGTGAATGAGTGAAACAGACATTTTGAAATTTGATTGTCTTTAGTCCTTGTCTATAATCTTGAAGAATAGTGATTTTTCTGCTTACTACTTGTTGAATTCTTTATTTAGTAAAGGGTTAAGCCTGTGATTATAAAATAAACTGAAGTATGTCAGTTATAGTTTTGTTTTTTAAGAAATTATGGTATGTATGGGGCCTGAGCTCTGGTGTAGCAGGAAGAAGCTGCTGCCTGCACTGCAGGCATCCCATATGGTACCAGTTCAAGACCTGGCCACTCCATTTCTGATCCAGCTCTCTGCTATGGCCTGGGAAAGCAGTAGAAGATGGCCCAAGTTCTGGGGCCCCTGCACCTGTGTGGGAGACCCTGTGGAAGCTCCTGGCTCCAAATCGGCACAGCTCCAGCCATTGCACCCATCTGGGGAGTAGACCAGCGGATGGAAGATCTCTCTCTTGCCTTTGTCTCTGCCTCTCAGTAACTCTGCCTTTCAAATACATACATAAATAAATCTATCTTTTAAAAAAGAAATTATGGTATATACACTCTATGGAATACTACTCAACAGCAAAAATTAAGTCCTGTTTTTTCAACAAAATGGATGCAACTAGAAACTATTATGCTTAGTTATTGTAAAAATTAAATAAGAAAGGAAGTATGAGGGAGGGTAGGAGCATGGGCAGGAGGAGGGTAGGATAGGAAGTATTATTATGCTCTTAAATCTGCATGTATGAAATACATAAAGTTTGTTCACCTTATATAAGTTAAAAAATTAGAAAATTAAAAAAACAAAAATGGTAGACCTTAGATTTCCTACATTTTAAAAAGTTTTATTTACTTGAAAAGCAAAGAGATTCCAAGAGTGTGGGGATGAGAGACAGAAACTTCTCATTCAGTATTCATTTGCCAAATGCCTACAGCTTGCAGGGCTAGGCTGGGCCAGGTCAAGGCTGGGGATTCCATCTGGGTCTCTGACCCGGGTGGCAAGGACCCAACTACCTGAATCATCACCCACTGCCTCCCAGAGTGCACGTTAGCAGGATGCTGAATTTGAAGAGTGTAGCCAGAATCACACCCACGTGCTGTACTACAGGAAGCAGCTGTCTCGAGGTATCTTAACCACCCTGCCAAACGCCTGCAACGAGTTACCACATTTTAAATAAAAACAGTAGTCCCACCATCCCAGAAAACAAATAAATGGCTATTTTGTCAAGTTACCAAAACAAGTATTTACATACTATCTTAAAAAGAAGTCCTGTGTATTAAGCACTGCCCATGTGCCTGTTGCTTTGCTGGATAGATATTTCAGAATATCTTTCTCATTTCCCAATAGCCTTTCAAATCAAGCGAATATTTTCAGGTATATTTTCTGCAAAAGAAAAGTGAAACTCAATGTCCTGACAATAGACCCATGGTTAATAAGCAGTTCATTCAAGAACCTAACCCAGATAATTTTGACTTGAAGGCAAATGTACTTTCACCCCTACACCATAGTTTCAGGTGCACAGTGAATTTCCTCCATGCTTCATATGTATCCCATTAGCCTTCCTCCAAGCAATTCTAAGGCCTCTTTTATTATTTTTTGTTTGAGCAAAGTTAGGGAATGCACAGAACCAGTCCCTATGGGGTATTACTATGACACCAGCAAATCCCAAGAAGCATCATTTCCCTAACACAGGGAAAAGAGGATCCACAAGCCACAGCACTAGCCCACGATGGTTTCATCGCTTGGTTTTATAGTTGTCAAGTTCTTCTTGCCCGTTTGTATAAGCAGGATTTGTCCAACCAGCTCTTGTTCCCACCTCTCTGGCACTCTGAGGTCTGATGAGTGACACAGGGGAAGGAATCAGTGGGTTAATGCTAGGGTGGTCAATGCTAGGGTCATTATGCATGGAGACAAGAAGTCATATAGTCCCAACTATCATGCATGTAAAATGTTTCTTCTGTTTCATCTAGGAACTTGTCAAACAAACTATTTTATCAAATAAGTGAGAAAACAAATTTTAAAAATTCAGTGAACAGGACCTGGCTTTGTGGCACATCAAGTTAAACCTCCATTTACAATACCTGTATCCCATGTTGGAACACTGGTTTGAACCCCAGCCACTCTGCTTGTGATCCAGCCCCCTGCTAATGTGCCAGGGAAAGCAGAAGATGGCCCAATTGCTTGGATCCCAACCATCCACATGGACTACTTGGATGGATTTCCAGGCCACCGACTTCAGTATAGCCCAGCCATGGCTGTTGTAGCCTTTTAGAATGAATACAATGGAAGAGTTGTCTTTCTGCGTGTGTCTCTCCCTCTCTCTAACTGTTTATCAAATAAATGAAATTTTTTTTAAAAAATCAGTGAACACAGTCACAGATCTGAGGGCCCTTCAAATTGTGGAAAAATTGAATTAAAAGAGAAATTTATTTGGGAGTAAAAAAGAAGTTTTAAATCCATGATTGACCCTTCAAAAAGTTCATGGAAAATATGTACAATGAAAAAAACTGAATTTCACATTTTTGGCCCCCAAATTAATTGTACTTTGATTTTCACTTTTCCATGGGCTTTTTCAAGTATTCCAATATTTTCTGTGAAGCCCAGTTAATATCATAGAATGTATTTCCAAGTTCTAAGCACTACTGTCTCTGAAAATGTATTCTGTTCTAGTAAAAATAATAGGAATTCCTAGATTTTCTTTCCATGAATTAGGTATACCTTATCATTCATGAACCCCAGGTTGGACCTCAGCCTGGGCAGGAAGGAGGGTGAGGGAGATGGAAGAGAGGCAGTGTAGGGGGATGGGTGAGGGAGGACCATGGCTCTAGCCATGAACTAGCACATGAACACCAGCCCCTCCACCCAGGGATTCAGAAGTTTTCTTTACCAACCATCTTCAAAATGGAACATTTCCTCCAGGAGCATCAGTTAAATACATGGCCTCTTGATCCAACTGGTGGCCTTCCACTGGCAAGGAATGGCATCAGTTCAAGACAGGAAAGCTACACTAACAGTCATGCTGCTAGTACAGCTGTCCCACCCAAGACACTGTCCTACAATTTCCCATTTCTGTATGAAAACCCATTCTTGAGAACAAGCAATTAAATCCATCTGTACATGTGTAAAGCATCCTGGGTACAGTAGCAGTAGTATGGTTAGTTGTACTTTCTCTCCTACTATCACCTGCCTAATCCTGCTTCTCTGAAAAAAAAACCTTCTGAATCCTACCTCTTCTTCACATACCTTTCTTTTCCATTTAACCAGCATCTTCCAGCATGCCTTATGTAGCATTCATGACATTGGGGCAGGCATTTAGCCTAGTGGTTCATGTTAAACTCTGCCCAACCAGCTGTCTTCAAATCAATCCTGTGTGAAATGTCCTTAATCAAACATTCACTTCAAGTGAAGCCTTTATTGTCATAGTCTCTCAAAACAGACTTTAATATACTGTCTGCTCGAAAAACACTGACAGTGTGAATGAGAAGTGTTCTCTCCAAATAGATGATAACCATGAGAGGTCATGTCTGTGCTGATTAGCCAGGTTCTAATTCCACAGTGTTCTAATTCCACAGACATGCTTCAAAACATAGTGTTGTTCATGATAAATGCACACAATTTTATGTGTCAAATAAAAAATGGTAACTTATACGTTTGAAAAAATATTCACTTTAGGGGAAAGTACTTCCTATGTGCTTGCTACTCAAAAATAATGAGGATCAAGGGAAATTTATCCTATTAAAATAATTTAATGAAATAGGGCTTTTAAGTCTTTTAAGGCTCAAATTATTGCTACACTTCATTTCTTTAGTTTTGTTCTCCCTTCCAATGTCTGTTGTTTCATTGTAAAAGTCTTAGCAACCATCTCAATGACATACTGTAGCCACAAAGATGCACAATTGCCTGCTGAATGGATGTGTGGTCATTTAATCATTTATTCATTCAGCAGAAAGATACATTGAGATTCCATTTATATGCATTGTTGTGCTATTCTTTGATGAAAAATGGTAAATTAAGAGCCAAAGTCTTTGCTGTCACTATCTTATTGTTTAGCAAAGGAGGGCAAAAGACTTTGCAAGGGGGATAAGCTGAGCAATCAGAAGGCTTACACAATGGGACTTCAAGAAGTCCATGAATAGGTGGAAACAGAGTGTGTGCATTTCTGGCAATGAGAATAACAGGCTCAATGTCAGAGCTAGTGTAGTGTGGGTCTGCACCTTCAATTCCTTAAGACTTGGATGTGAGCTGTGTCTGGGGTAATAATGACATGTAAGTCTTTGAGTAAGTACATGTGAGTTCCATATAATAAAGTGTAAAAAGTTCTGAAGCTAGTAGGGATGAGAGATTGATGTTAGAAATATATGTTCAGTAAGGCCAAATAGAACCAAGAAGGGAAAGACTTAAATGGTGCCAGGTGTTAGATATGTTTTATTTTATTTGACACTGGCAGTGAGGAAATATATTTACATTTTAAGTCTTTTGCTTCTTTTCCTTTGGGTTCATGAAAGAAAATGCTAAATGAGGATACACAGCAGACTCATAGAATGACAAATGCCCTAAACAGCACTCTGGCCTCAGAATAAGCCTTTAAGGCATTTGGATCTGGCCAAAAAGCCCATGAGAGCATTTCAGGCTTGGAAAGCCAAGACACTGTGGCAAAAAATGACCTACATGAAAGATCTCTGTGAGTGAGATCCCAGTGGAAAGAAGGAGCCATCAAAGAAAGAGATACCTTTCTCTGAAGGGAGGAGAGAACTTCCACTATGATTATGGCCTTGTCTAAATAATGTCGGAGTTTGTAGACTCAAGAGGCTTCCATAGCCTTGGCTGCTCATGACAAGAGCCTCAGTGATTACTGATGTTATAAATAAGAGTGTCAATTGTTAAATCAACAACAGGAGTCACTGTGCACTTGCTCCCCATCTAGGACCTCTGTCTTTAATGTGTTGTTTTATGAGAATTAATGCTGGGACTGGTGTTGTGGCACAGTGGGTTAATGCCCTGGCCTAAAGCACTGGCATCCCATGTGGGTGCCGGTTTGAGACTCAGCTGCTCCACTTTTTTTTTTTTTTTTTGATGGGCGGAGTGGACGGCGGGAGAGAGAGAGACGGGTCTTCCTTTTCCGTTGGTTCACCCCCCAATGGCTGCTGCAGCCAGCACACTGCGCTGATCCAAGGCCAGGAGCCAGGTGCTTCTTCCTGGTCTCCCATGCAGGGCCCGGGGACTTGGGCCATCTTCCACTGAACTTCTGGGCCACGGCGGAGAGCTGGACTAGAGGAGGAGCAACTGGGACAGGATCCAGCGCCCCGACTGGGACTAGAACCTGGTGTGCTGGTGCCACAGATGGAGGATTGGCCTATTGAGCCATGGCACAGGCCTGCTCCACTTCTGATCCAGCTCTCTGCTGTGGCCTGGGATGGCAGTGGAGGATGGCCCAAGTTCTTAGGCCCCTGTACCCATGTGAGAGACCTGGAGGAGGCTCCTTGCTCTTGGCTTCAGATCGGAGCAGCTCTGGCCATTGCGGCCAATTGGGGAGTAAACCATCAGATGAAGACCTCTCTCTCTCTGCCTCTCCTCTCTGTGTAACTCTGACTTTCAAATAAATAAATCAATCTTTTTTTAAAAAAAGAGAATTAATGCTAAAGCTAGTCTTCAAACAGTACTTTATACTTTGTGTGTCTGTGTGGGTTCAAACTGTTAAAATCTTAGTATAGAGTTGATCTTCTGTATATAAAGATAACTTAAAATGAATCTTAATGAAGAATGGGATGGGAGAGGGAGTAGGAGGTGGGATGGTTTGGGGGTGGGGAGACAGGTATGGGGGGAAGAACTGCTGTAAATCAAAAGTTGTACCTATGAAATTTATATTTATTAAATAAAAGCTTTCTATTAAAAAAAGAAAAATCATACCAAAAAATAAAGTCCATGGAACATAGAATAAAGAGGTAAGCTTATTTTGGTAGAAAAAAAAGTATTGAAAAGCAAGCATACCTGGTACTGGTACAGAAACATATGACTAGACCAATGGAAGCAAATAGAAACACCAGGAATGGATCCAAATATCTACAACCAACTTATATTTGATCAAGGAGCTAAAACCAATACCTGGAGCAACTACAGTCTCTTCAACAAATGATGCTGGGAAAACTGGATTTCTACATGTAGAAGTATGAAGCAAAACCCCTACATTACACCTTATACAAAAATCCACTCAACATGAATTAAAGATCTAAATCCAGGACTTGGCATATTCAAAATATTAGAGAAATCAGAGAAACCCTGCAAGATATAGGCACAGGTAAAGACTTCTTGGAAAAGATTCCAGAGGCAAAGGCAGTAAAGCCAAAATTAACAACTGGGATTACATCAAATTGAGAAGTTTCTGTGCAAAAAAAAGGAAAGTGAAGAGGCTACTGACAGAATGGGAAAAAATATTTGCAAACGATGCAACTGATAAAGGATTAATAATGAGAATCTACAAAGAGATCAAGAAACTCCACAACAAAGCAAACAACCCACTTAATAGACAGGCCAAGGACCTAGCCAGACATTTTTCTAGAGAAAATCAAAATGGGCAATAGACACATGAAAATATGTTCAGTATCACTAGCAATCAGGGAAATGCAAATCAAAACCATAATGAGGTTTCACCTCACCCCAGTTAGAATGGCTTACATACAGAAATCAACTAGCAACAGATGCTGGAGAGGATGGGGGGAAAAGGCACACTAATACACTGTTGCTGGGAATGCAAACTGGTAAAGTCACTATGGAAGACAGTTTGGAGATACCTCAGAAATCTGCATATAGCCCTACCACACAACCCAGACATCCACTCCTCAGAATTTACCCAAGGGAAATTAAATCGGCAAACAAAAAAGCTGTATGCACCTCAATGTTTATTGCAGCTCAATTTACAATAGCTAAGACATGGAAGCAAACTAAATGCCCATCAACAGAAGACTGGATAAGGAAATTATGGCATATGTAGTCTATGGAATACTACACAGTGGTAAAAATGAAATCTGGCCATTTGCAACAAAATGGAGGAATCTAGAAAACATCATGCTGAGTGAAATAAGCCATCCAAAAGGGACAAATATCATATGTTCTCCCTGATCTGTGACAACTGACCACCTAAAAGGAAACCTATAAAAGTGAAATGGAAACTATGAGAAGCAACAATTTGATCAGCCCTTGTCCTGACTGTTGAGGAATAGCTTATTACTTTATTCTTTTTAGTATTTTCTTTTTCTACTTAATACCATTGGTTGAACTCTTTGACACACAATTATTCTTAGGTGTTTAAAGTTAACTGAAAAATGATCCCTGTTTAAAAAAAAAAAAAGAGTGGGAATTAGAGAGGGAGGTGATGTACAGTTTGGTACATGCTCCCTTGGACTTACCCCTAAGGGTAAAGCTAAAAACTTGCCATGGGACTCCAAATCCCATTAAGTTGGCAGGTACCAATGCCATCTTACTAAAGTGATAAGTTTCAGTTCATAACTGATCATAAAGATAGGATTAATTGTCAAAGGAATCACAAAAATAAGACCAGTGTCTGCAAATAATAATTTATAGAATTAAAAAGGAGCAAATAATCCTACATGGGAAGCAGGATATGCAGCAGACTCATAGAATGGCAAATGCCCTAAACAGCACTCTGGCCTCAGAATCAGCCCTTAAGGCATTCAGATCTGGCTAAAAAGCCCATGAGACTTTCTCAGGCATGGAAAGCCAAGACACTGTGGAGAAAAAAAAAAAAGACCTAAATGAAAGATCTCTGTGAGTGAGATTCCAGTGGAAAGAATGGGCCATCAAAGAAGGAGGTACCTTTCTCTGAAGGGAGGAGAGAATTTCCACTTTGACTATGGCCTTGTCTAAACAACATCGCAGTTGGTGAACTCAAGAGGCTTCCATAGCCTTGGCAGCTCATGACAAGAGCCTAGGGCGATTACTGATGCCATAAACAAGAGTGTCAAATTGTGAAATCAACAACGGGAGTCACTGTGCACCTGCTCCCCGTGTAGGACCTCTGTCCTTAATGTTGTACTATGCAAATTAATGGTAAATCTTACTACCCAAACAGTAATCTATACTTTATGTGTCTTTGTGGGTGCAGTCTGTTGAAATCTTTACTTAGTATATACTAAGTTGATCTTCTGTATATAAAGATAGTTGAAAATTAATCTTGATGATGCATGGATGGGAGAGGGAGTGGGAGATGGGATGGTTGCGGATGGGTGGGAGGTTATGGGGGTAAGGCGCTGTAATTCAAAAGTTGTACTTTGGAAATTTATATTAAATGAAAGTTAAAAATTAAATAAAAGTTTAAAAAAAAGAGTGTCAATTGTTAAATCAGCAACAGGAGTCACTGTGCACTTGCTCCCCACATAGGACCTCTATCCTTAATGTATTGTACTATGAGAACTAACAGTGAAACTAGTCTTCAATCAGTATATTTTGTGTGCCATGTGGATGCAAACTGTTGAAACATTTACTTAGTATAGAGTTGATCTTTTGTATATAGAGATAATTAAAAAAGAATCTTAATGAAGAATGGGATGGGAAAGGGAGTAGGAGCTGGGATGGTTTACAGGTGGGAGGATGGTTATGGGGGGGAAGAACTGCTATAACCCAAAAGTTGTACTTTCAAAATTTATATTTATTAAATAAAATTTTTCTATAAAAAAACTATGCATGAGGCACATGCAAAAATACTTACATGGAAAATGTATACTCTAAACACTTATGCATGGATTTTAAAACATGCACAATGACATACACATGGATGTGTGTGATGGATACATGCATATGTTGATATTTGTATCTAAAAATACAGATATACATTGTGCACATACAGGTATATGTGGATATTACACAATATATAGATAAGGGTATGTACATATGCACATGTGTTTTTAAGCTAAAGGTGTATGTGTTATGGCAAAGAGTTAGGAAAGCATTCAAAGACAAGGGACTAACAGCTTCAATAAGTATGCAATGGAGAAGAAGGGACCTAGAAAATTTAAGTACCTGAAAGCTAAAAGCAGAAGGCCCATGTGGTTGGATAGCAAAGAACAGGGAGGACTAGTAAGAGAGGGTGCAGGAGGATTAGGGATAGGCCAGATGTCATGGGGATTTTTAAGAATTTGTCTTAGGAACAATGAGAAGCCTCTGGAGTGTTCTAATTTTGAGAAATTTTCAGGACTGGGTCTCAATTACATTTAAAAACATAGTCTCTGCCAGCCAGCCAGCCAGCCAGCTAGGTAGGTGATTAATATACCAAAGATGGAAGAATGGAGTGGCAAACCCAGGGAGCCGACTTTTGCTGATTGTGGTGATAACTTTTCCTAAAATGGATGCAGTAAAATGAAGGGAAAAACATGAGTTTCAAAAATATTCAGAAGTTAACTTCAACTGGTGGGGGGGGGGAGGCAGAGGTAAAGAAAGAGGAATGAGATTGATGAAGGAAGTCTTTAAATTGAAGCTATTCTATACCCCAACATGAACACCCATTCTTTGAATAACATCTGACAACACATTTAGCCAAGAAACTAACACATAGCAGGTGCTAAAAAATTATTTCCTGAAGAGTGAATAAATGAATGAGTGAACAGATGGAACAATGTGAACATAGGGATGAATGAGATTACAATTCAGTCTGCCCCAGTATCCATGGCTTCGGTCTTCACAGATTCAACTAATGTGACAGAAAATATCTATTTACAAAAACTAATGTTGATACTGCATACATACAGACTTTGTTCTTTTTATTATTCCCTAAGAAATATGACATGGTATAATTGCTATTTATGAAGAATCTACATTGTATTAGGTAATATAAGTAGTCTCTGGGTGTTTAGGATATATTGGAGGGTGTACTTGATATACGCAAACATTATACCATCAGAAACAAGTGGTATTGTGAGAAGTCCTGCAACCAATTCCCCATGGGATACTGAGGGATGACAGTATATCTTTTAGCTTAGCCATCAGAAGAAGCTTTCACATGGCTTTGACAGGGAAAGTCAACACACAAGTGACAACTTTGGAACTGTGAGTTTGAAGAGATACTCAATTCTAACAGAGGAAGAACCAAAGGAAACAACAAAAAAGAACAGTACTAACAGCAAAATGTTAAACATGCCTGAGAGAATTTGGGCAAGAGTTTTGCATACATCTGGCTGTGCATATAGTGTTTGCAATCTAATGGAAACTTGGTTCCCCCAGGACCAAGAGCAAATAATATCCACAGGACATAAAGTCTCTCTTCTAGCACAACAACAGGCTGGTGGCCAATTATGGAAGAAGCCAAGCAGATGTCCCACTGGTTTTTAAATCAGAGACAGAGCCTTGGTTTGTTCTAATTATTACTTCCATGCTGCAGAAAACTTTGTGTTCATGTTATCAGACAATTATCAACAATAATCAAACAATCCTAATGTACTCTCTCGATAAGCAATTGTACAAAGTAGCATCCAGTAAACCAAGGATTTCCACCCTCTTGTCTCTAAGACACACCTATTATCCTGAGGTCAAAGTGTTTTGGTCAAGTGCCGGAATTGAGATGTCCGGGCTTAGATCACACTTCATGGTTAACCCCTCTGTTTTTGCATATTTCCTTCCTGTCTACCCTTTCTGTCAACTTTTTTGGTCTCCTTTGATTTACCTGAATTCTTAAAAAAAAAAAAAAACTAATTTATATATTTGAAAGGGAGAGAGTGAAAGAGTGAGAGATTTTCCATTTGCTGGTTTACCCTCAAAAGCCAGGTATCTGGAACTCAATCTTGGTGTTCCATTTGGGTGGCAAGAGCCTGGGTACTCGGGTGTCATCTGCAGCATATCAGGGTGTGTGCATTAGCAGGAAACTGTATAAGAAAGGAGAGCTAGGGCTTGAACTCAGTGACTATAGTACAGGTATCCCAACTAGCATCTTAACTGTACCCAATGTCCACCTTGCTTTACATACACTCCAAATATATGGATCTATTAAAGTCTACAACTATGTTCTCTTATCTTCCAACATCTTCTCTTTCTTGGTGAACTATCCTCTTCACATGCTAAATTCCAAAATCTATTTTTTTACCCTTAGACTTTAACTAGTAAAATTAGTTGGATTTTTTGAAAATATTCTATATACTAGTACAGTGCTGGTGATTTAATATTCTAACTCTTGAGATAATACTGACATTTATCATTTTACAAGTTTAAATGGAGGCTTGGAGCAGTGAAGAATCTGACTTTGCTGTGACAGTGCACCCAATGGTGCAGGTCTTGGGCACTGGGATAATTATATATTTTATTTGGTCTCCTGTGTTCCATTTTCATTGCCTCCTGCTAAGTCAGTGATTACCACTCACTTTTACCATGGAGACAAAGTTGATTTTCTTGCACACAGATTTTGTTGCCCTCTAGTTGATTAGATGTCTTCTTAAAACTCAAATTTGATTTTATAATTTATGCATTTTAAATGAAACATTAATAGATTTTTAACCCCATAGATTTTAACTGCTCAGATCAATCTCTAAGACCCTCAACTGTCATTCCTTTTCTTGCATAATCTGCTCTTCAATGAAATAATTCCTGCACTATCTCTTCCTGCTTCCAATATTTCTTCTGTTGAGGGTTTGTCAGTACTGTACCTGTCACACCCTAAATTTAATGAATTTTTAAAGATTTATTTATTTGAGAGGCAGAGTTACAGACAGAGAGAGGGAGAGAGAGAGGTCTTCTATCCACTGGCTCACTCCCCAAATTGCTGCAATGGCCAGAGCTGGCCAGTCTGAAGCCAGAGCTTCTTAATGATATCCCACAAGGGCGCAGGGGCACATGAACTTGGGCCACCTTCTACTGTTTTTGCAGGCCATTAGCAGGGAACTGGATTGGAAGAGGAGCAGCTGGGACTAGAACCGGAGCCCGTATGGGATGCCACACCATAGGCAGAGGCTTAACCTACTACACCACAGTGTTGGTCTCTCAGTGATAAGATGTGTATACTTGAAGCATTTTGAAAAATAGCATGTCCAGTGTCCATTCCAGTCTAACTGAATTTGAATTAATTGGTATTTCTGTGTTGGAAAATTACTGTTAGTGCCACCATTGGCCTATATAGTAACTTTGTGTAAATGGAAAAAGTCACTTCCTTAAGACACTTTACTCTGCAAGAAAATTGCCATAATATGTAAACACACTATATAAATAATATATATTCATGTATAGTACAACACACTCATGTGTATCTTATTATCATATTCATAGTATGAAAGGCAGTCTTTAGCATTGCTATATTCAGCAGTGTACTATGATTTTATTTCAGGATTCAGTGAAAGTATCTCCTGTCTGATGTTTTCTTCAATACCCTTTAGTCAATAAAATCTCTTTCTCTATTGATCTCACATAGGCCTTATTTCACCTGTCAATAGAAATCTCAGGCTTGTTAATAATAACCTCATTGGCAGAATTGAAGGTGTATTTATTTAATTTATCCTACAGTTAAATTAAACACAATTGTTTTATAAATTGATTTCAGATAAATCATAGCTTTAGAAAGACTTCAGGTTGGAAAATGGGGTAGCCTTACAGAATTTTTTGTATTATGAGTATTTCAACAACACATTTCAAATAACAGAAAACAATATGAAATCAGTGGAACAAATAAAGAAAAATCATCATGAAGGCACAAGAGGGATTTGCCCCAATAGTCAAGGATGGTTCCCTCAAGTCCAAGCTTGGTGTCTCCTCCTGGCAGCCAGGACCACAAGGGAAGTGTATTGTGTTCCAAAGCTCTCACCAAATAACAGAGAACTCAGTAGTCCTTCACAAGACTACTACTACTACTACTATCAAATGACTTTAGGCACTCCGTTCTAAGAGTGCTTAATTAGATCTTTATAAAAGATAACCATTAAAATGGACAGTGTCTTCATAGCACTCTGATGACAGCTTAGGAAGCAAAAATGATCTTCAGAGATTTAGACTCTAGAAGACCTCACAGGACTTGGCCCATGCCTAGCTTTCCATCCTCTCTGTGTTGTACACTCCATGCTCTCAAAAGACACAGGCCCCCTGGAAGGTGACCACCACATCCCACTTCTGCACCTGTCCCAGTGGATCACTCTGCCTAAAACTTCCTCCCCTGAAGATATGTGTGCTGGCTCTCTCCCCTCCTCCATCAGTGTCTTTGTTAAGTTGTTACCTTCCTATGGGCCATCGTTTCAAAGGCTCCTGACAAACTCTCCCCATTCTCTGTCTCCCAACCCCATTCATTACCCATCTCATACTTCATGATTTTTCCACTAATTATTGTCCTATTGTTCTGATTTTTAATATCTATCGTCCGTATGAAAATGTAAGCTCCTTGAGACCAAAGATATTTCCCTACCTTGTGTATGGCCATATTCATTCTGCTTGGGGAGGTACTCAGTGCCTAGAATGCACACCAGAAGTATTGATTGACTAGTTAAATAACTATTTTTCATATACTTCTTTATTGAAATTAACCTATGACAAAAACGTGCAATATTGAATTTTGAACCACAATTCCCTGAAAGAATGTTTGTGGAGAAGGAAAAAATCTATCATATAGTATATCCCTTGCAGATTTGTCTTACCAGAAGAAGTTATAGGAATTAATAGCAAACAAACATAAAAAGAAAACCCCTGCTGTATTTGTTTGTGATAATGCATAACAAATAAACTTATTGCTTAAGGCACCACCCACTTATTACTCCATAGTTCTGTGTGTCAGAATTGTGGGCATAGATGGGCTAAAGTCAAAGTTGGGACTGGGATGGTTTTTACCTGAGGCTGGGTACCTTCCAAGCCCATATAGTGATGCCTAGCCTTTGTGGGATGAAGGTCCCTGCTTCCTTGTTGACCATTGGCCAGGTTGGCCACCTTGAAACTTCCCTCAGATCCTAGCTAGGAGGCCTTCCTACTTGAAAGCCAGCAGAAGAATCTCATAGACTTCAAAGCTCTGTCACCTTCCTAAAACCATCCACCTAATCCACTTGGGATCTGCAAAGTCCCTTCACACTTGGCATAACCATTTCACAGTCTCAGAAGTGAAATATGCCAAATACACTGTTCCACCAACACTCAGAGGGAAGGGGATTCCTATGAGAAGGAATGTGTGAGGCTATCATGAATCCTGCCTACCACACCTAATATGTTATTATGTCAAAGCAGGTCCAACCAACATTATTGGTCACACCCAGAAAAGGAGATCAAGAAATGGTTGCTCACATCTGTGGAACTGGTACAGTTATGGGAGATTCCTATTTTCTCTTTAAACAGAAAATTATTTAAATTCCTGTGGCTATCATTTCTCAGCATCAAAAACCATTGTGCTAGTTTCATTCATCTTGAGCTGATGATTTGGATTTTGAAATAGTAACATAAATAATGCTAGCCATAAATATTAGAAAATTAATTTGTTACTAATCCCATAATCCAACTTATCTCAGGGTTCTGCCTCACATCTAAAAAAAAGATGCATTCTTATATCAGGATTGCTATCCCAGGAATCAAGCAATGCAAACCCCTGCTCCTCAGCATAACATCTGCATAATTTGCAGGTGTTATCCTAATGTAATTTCTGATGTTAAAATTAGTGTCACTTTCAATATATTTTACTATTTAATGTGCAATATCTAAGTTATTACCAGCCTGTTTCCTCTTCTTAGAACAGTATTATGTGGCATGCTTGTGAAAAAATGTGGGGAAGCATCCAATGAACTGAGACCACTAAATCTCTGTCAACTCAAAGAACATCCAGTCAAATAGAAAAGAAACTTTAATGGTGCCAGTTACTCTGGGATTGAGGCTTCAGAAAATTAGGAAGATTTCCTAAACATTTGAAAAACATTGAAGTGATAATATTCAATTCCTTCTACCAATCAGATTACTTCAATGCTAACATATTTACCAACTGCCCTTACGTTGAATATTATAAAGACTTTTTTCTGTCACTTTTAAATGTGGAAAGCAAAAAAAGGGAAGGGGTGCCATCCTAACATCAGACAAAATAGGTTTTAACATTAAAAACTTTAAAGTTGAAGGGCACTATGTGATCATTAAGGGGTCAATTCAACAAGATAGGACTATAATAAATGTATTCATATGCAATTACATGACACCTGACTATTTAAAAGAAATGTTAATGAATCTAAATGGAGACATCTTCTCCAATACAATAGCAAAGGGGGACTTCAAAACCCCACTTTCATCAGTTGACATATCAACTAAATTGAAAATTGACAAACAGAGCTAAATGACACTATGCACCAAATGAACCTAACTGATATCTACAGAACTTCTAACCACACAGTTGCAGAATAAACATTCTTCTCATCATTGTATGGGACTTTCTCTAGGATAGACCACATGTTAGGCCATAAAGCAAGTCTCAGCAAATTCAAAAAATTCAAAATCATACCGTGCATCTTTTCTGACCACAATGGAATGAAGCTGGAAATCAACAACTCAAGAATCTCTAGATTATATGCAAACACATGGAAACTGAACAACGTGTTCCTAAATGAACAGTGGGCCATAGAAGAAATCAAAAGAGAAATCAAAAAATTTCTGCAAACAAATGAAAACAACAATCCACCATATCAAAACTTACGGAATACAACAAGAACAGTGTTAAAAGGGAAGTTTATATCAATCAATGCCTACATGAAGAAATTGGAATGGTACTAAATAAATGAGCTATTAGTGCATCTAAAGGAGATAGAAAAACAACAAACCAAACCCCAAACTACTAGGAGGAAAAAAAATTAAAATTAGAAAATAAACAAAATTGAAACAAAAAAATAAAAAATATCAATAAAATTAAGAGCTGTTTTTTTGAAATAAATAAAATTGATGTACCATTAGCTCCCCCCCCCCAAAAAAAAGGGAGAAGACCCAACAGCCTAGGTTAAATTTATTCCAAGGCATTTAATTCATTTTGGAAAAAGAGAGAAATAGAGGGAGAAACAGATAGATCTTCCATCTATATGCTCACTCCTTAAAAATGTCTACAACAACCAGAGATAGGCTATGCTGAAACTGGGAGCCAGGAACTCATTCTGGGTCTCTGACATTAGTGGCAGGTTCCCAGGTACCTGTGTCCTCACTGGCTGACTGGCAGGGTACAGAGCAGCAGGAAGCTGGGATCCGAAGTGGATCCAGGTCCTAACCAGACTCTCCAATATGGGATGCAGACACCTCAAGTGGCAACTTAATCATGGCACCTAACACCTGCTCCAGTGTTCAGTTTTGATAAAAATAATGAATGCTCATTTGACAACATCTAAGGCAATCTCAAACTATTTATTTCTTCTCTTTTGTAAGTAGTTATATCCTGAATTGATCATAAAGTAGAAACTGAAACAGATACTAAAGATATATCATAAATGTTATTTCTAACTTGTAATTCATTAATTTAAATCAATGACTGGGGAAAATGCTTTGATAACAGGAACTAGTTATCACAGAAGATAGCTAGATTTAAATACTATAAGATTATGCATGAAATTGCTTTGACGGTTCAGAGACAGATGAGAAAGTATGCAATAACAGGATATCATTGGAAAGCAGAAAAAAACCATAGTATTTGAACATGTGAAAAAGTATAAAGAATGGGTGTCTAGGTAAAGGAACACTTGAAGGCCCTGAAAGATGCAGGAAATGTATGGGACACAGAGACATTCAGTTTTCTTGGAGCTCTGCTAACTCCAGAAGTAGGAAATAATTTTTATGTGGGGAAATTAGGGAAATGAAAAGTGGATAAAGTTTATGCAAACAATTGAATGCTTGGCTAAGTATCCAGTAAGTAGAGATTGGGTTCAGCAGAATCTTAAAAATTAAAGAAAGGTTGGTGCAATTCAGTCTCTCCATAGTTGTCATCTTTCAACTCACAATTTCTTTTTGCTTGCTGTTTTCTATTCTCTGAAAATTATAAGACCTTCATATTTTTAAGAAAGAGCATTAGAATAATATTCAAGATACCTGTGCTACCTTTTGCCTTGGTGTTTGAATTAATTTAACTTTTCCAATTATTTATTTATCATAATCTTCCATTTCCTTATTCACAAATTGACATTAAACTACCAAATCTGTGTACTTGACTTTGTAATTGGAAGATTATGAATTGAATATGTTGGCCACATCATTTTTTGTGTATCATCTAGGTATCAGTAAGGAGTATTATTACTTTAGTAAATACTATGTATCCTTTATAATAATGTAGGCTGAGAGGAAGGTAAAAGGCAGTCAGACCAAGTCTATATACTTTATTACTGAGTTCATATTACAATCTGAAGTGAAGTCCATTATTCAACAAAAGACTCAACCAGAAATCATTAATACATACTAGGGGTACAGAAAAGATTTTGCATCTATTGAAATTGAACCATTTCTTAGCATTAAAAACCCAAACACATAGTATTATTTAACAAGACTTTTTACATTGTGAGACAAATTTCAAACAAATATTTAATAAATCATCACTGAAATCTCCTATTAGATGGTAAATAAAGATCCTATGTTTGCTATTCACAGTTGTTTGATGCCATTTCAACTTTAGGAATTGTAATCATTGATTCTCAAAAGCTGTGGGCTAAGTCTGAGGATGCCAACTTGTACCTTTTTATTTGTAGATGGTATCAGCTGGATTCTTTTATCCTTTTTTCATGTTTGGATTTCTTTTGCCTTAGATGAAGTTTTTTTTAGCTAAAATGTGTATATAAACTATATATTCATGCATGATTTTACATCCGGCTTATTATTCTAATTTCTTAGTTGATTCAGCATCTGCATTTATAGGATACATTTGTAAGCACTCTAGAAGCTTCTAATAATCAGTGCTGGGGGCTTTCACTGATATTTTTATGTTCACTTTTAAGAAGTTACATGCTTTGTCTTTTCAAGCATAAACACGTAAAACAAATTGATTAAACTGTATGTGTTATTCAAAGGACATTGTTATCTGCTGCTGCTGCTAATGGTTAAAATGTGACAAAGAAGCCATGAAAATCTCACTTAATGTAGGCCACATCAAATCCTATTTGAAGGTGCATATATTTAACTGGGAAACTAAGGAAAGCCTGTAGATTTACTACCTGTCAGTCATCCCCAGAGAGCCAGATAAATTTAAAAAGCCAAGACACAACAGACCGGCAGAGTCATCATCTGAAAAAGGTCCATGGGCTGAAAAGCATCTGGATCCACCATTTGGAGGAACGTTTTGAGTGACCTCATCTATTTTGCGCAGGTGTTCATGTGGTACTGCTCTTTCAGCAGCACACTTGACGCAAACCACTGGGATGGTTTGCATCCTGCGTCCTTGCAACCTGTTCTTAGGTAACCTTTTGTTCTGAGACATCATGATTATGGAACTTGAGTACAGCAAGTTTTAACATTCTTCTAAATATTTCAACAGCTGCCAGGACTGACAAATACCCTGGATAGGGGCCTCCCATGCATTTTTCAGTAATGGAAGAATCCAGAAATTATAGTTGTTCTGTGATGTGACCAGCATAAGTGTCATCAACCTGTTGGCAGGCAGATACCAAGAATTGTTGAACAGGAGTCCTGTCATTGCTTTCGTTTTACAAACTCCAGTTCAATGTGTGTGTGTGTGTGTGTGTGTGTGCAGAGGGAAGCCCACACAGGGAACACAGGCTATTTCTGAAGAAGAAAACCCAGCAGGAAGGAAAGAGAACTTTCTTAAATCATGTTATTTAATCGCTGACTTAGGCTTCGTTGACAACTCATGGGACATCTGTCTGCTTGCACCAGCCTCTCCCTGTGAAATGCAGCCCAGCTGGCTCACTTCTAATCTATGTTCATCATGTTCCCGATTCCCTCTCACCTCGTTCTGTACATTTCTGATTTGAACTTCAAGCCTGCCCAGTGGACATGGTGTTCCCAGGTCCACTGCCTAGACTCTTGACCTCAGCTTATCTGCTGGTCTTGCTTAGGCTCCTTCCATTAGCAGTTACAGTTTCTCAGTTCTTATGTGGGACATTGAGTGGTATCTTGCACCTTGGAAAAATTCACCTTCTGCCACTGGTTAATCAGATAGTGCCCAAGAAGACCAGCATATGTTCAGCAGTTTGGGGCTTAAAAGTAAAATTTGGGCTTCTGGAATTAATTTTCCATCTATTCAGGCATACATTTCAAAATAAACATTTAACTGTAATTAAGTATCCCAAAAATATAATAATAGGGGATAGTATTTTATCTCAGCATGTTAAGCTTCTGTTTGGGGTGGTGGTATCTCATGCCCAAGTGCTAGTTCAAGGTCTGGCTGCTCTGCTTCTGATTCAGCTCCCTGCGAATGCATCTGGGAAGGGAACAGAATATGGCCCAAGTACTTGGGCCCTTGTCGCTCACATGGGAGACCTGGACGGAGTTCCAAGCCCTTGGGTTCAATCAGTCCTAGCCCTGGTTGTTGCAGCTACATGGGAATTAAACCAGCATATGGAAGATTCTTTCTCTTTCTCTCTTTCTCTCCCTCCCTTCCTCCCTCCCTCCAACTGTCTTCATTGCTTCGCCTTTCAAATAAATACATAAATTTTTTTTTTAAAAAAAGAATGTTTTTAGGGGTTAGTGTTGTAGCATAGTGATTGAAGCTGCTGCCTCTAAGGACAGCTCACCATCTGGGCACAAGTTCTAATGCCAGCTGCTCCACTTCCAATCCAGCTCCCTGCTAATGGCCTGGGAAGAGCAGAGTAAGATGGCCCAAGTCTTTGGGCCCCTACCACCCATGCGGGAGATTAAGATGAAACTCTGGCTCCTAGCTTTGGCCTGGCACAGTCCCAGTTATTGTGGCCATTTGGGGAGTGAATTAACGGATAGAAGATTTCTCTCTCTCTCTCCCTCCTTCCCTTCCTCTGTAACTGACTTTCAAATAAATACTTAAATTCTTTTTAAAAAGAATGTATTTGTATATTGTATATAAAATAAATTTCTCTATATACATATAAACAATTTTTATGAGATAAAAATTTTGGCCTTCAGCTTTGAATTATAATACTTGTGTAAGAAAACATGCTGCTGTGTCATTCTGTTCCTTTGGAAATATGCAGAGTCCATACCTAACACAACTTTGAAACATAGCGCAGTACTTCAGGCAAAAACTCTGTAAAACTACTTGCAAAGAGTTTTAAGTGAATCACAGAACTCTTAACAATTCAATATGTCTGAAACTTAAATGATATCCTCGGTAAGATTTGTGTAAATTTTGTATAGAAACCTTGAAAATTGAAAAGAAAATATGTTTTTAAAAATACCATTTTAAATAGGCTTTTCATGTAGAAGAAGCACTTGAAATCACACATTTATGAATTAAAAGATCTGGGCTAAATCTGACTGTACCACTCACTAGGCTCATGATCACAGTAGATCCCTTACTCTCACTAAACTTTGTACTTTTTTAATTATAAAAATCAGCAGAAGGATGATGATCTAATAGAACCTGATTTCCTTAGAGAATCATAATTCTGAATGTCTTAGTGCTTAGGTACTATTTATTCAAAAGCAGCAAGTGTTATTTCAAAGGAAACACAGTAAATAACATTGTGGATTTTATTTTTTACTTAAATGATACAAAGCAGAAAATTGAATTATGCAATGGAAATAGTGAGCCATGGAAATACTCCATGTTTGAAAAGATAATTATTGAATTTATCCAAATATGAAAGTAAACATACTTAAAATGCATTGAAACACACACACACCCATGAGTTGTTTTGCTCTGCATTAAAACCACAGTTAAGCTGGAAAGTGCTATCTTTTTTTCTAAGCCTCATCTGGTATAGTCATACACAGTGTTTTTTTCCTTTCTACACTTTTGTACTCAGGGCTTCCTTCCTTATCCCAGAAGACAGTCTAAGCCTCCAACCCAGGGATTCTGTAACATCCCTCAAGCACCCACACAAAAGATACTGATAGCTATGTATTATAAGAGAAAAAAGGGAAACAAAAAAGCCACAATTTTCTCTAAAGGAAACACCTGGTCCCTAGCATAAGTAATGTACTAAAGAAAGCACAGACCTGTGGAATTTGAAATTTATGTTAACAATGGCCACAATATAGAACTGGGTGAATTGAGCAGTTAAAGTTTCAAGGTCCAGCCCTTAATCTTTACCCAATAATGCCCTTCTCAGGAAACTTAGACAGATGGTCTTTCATATAAAGATATACTTGCACGCAATTCATAAATTGGAAATCTCTGGTGTTTAATGGACCAAAGAAGTACAACTAGGCTTGCTCAGCTTTCCTGTAAAATTAAAAATCAAGGCCACAGTCATCTAGTTCACAATGTTGGAAAAATCACCTTTTTTATGATTTTGTCTTTTGATGCTACATTATGGATATTTTCAAAGTGGAGATATGGTATGATGGTCCCCTGGGACCATACCCCAGTTTCCATGTTTATCATCATTTTGCTCTTTGGAATGCAAGTCATTTTAAATATTCAGTCCCAAATGAAAAGGTTTTAATGAAATAGGAATAGAAACACAGAGGCACATAAAAAAATGAGTAGATTCTTCAATAGTGGAAGTTGATAGCTAAATCAGAGAATAAATGACAATTGCAAAGATCAAGGTTGGAAATATCAAAAAAATTCAGTTGGAGCAAGCATTTGGCCCTGCTAATGCAGACCCTGGGAGGCAGCAGCATGATTCAAGTAATTGGGTTACTCCCACCCATGTGAGAGACCTGGATGTGCTCCAGCTCTCATTTCTGGCCCCAGCCCTGTCCGGCAATTTCAGGCATTCAGTGGATGGAAGATCTTTAGATAGATAGATATAGCTATTTCTACCCCCCCTTCTCTCAAATTAATAAACAAAAATCACTAAATTTTATTTATTTTGTATGTGCAGTAATTCATAACCCAGGAGAAACCCACTGTATTCATCGTAGGGCTAAGATATCTGTGGAATCTAGTAGATAATATAAATGGTTGAGTCAGAAATGGTTACCTCTACTTTTGTTCATGGAGTCTCTGATAAGAACTCAATACCATTGCCATAATGTCAAAAAGGATCCTTGTCCCATGTACAATGTAAATTCCCATGGGAGTTTGGCTCATCTTCCCGGCACAACTCCATGGGAGTCAATTTGACCTTTGTTCACCACAGAGCCTGTCATGTTGAAGACTTTCCATGAAATAGATTGGATGGGTTATGTCCATGAGAAATCCAAGTAAAACAGGTTTTTCAACAACAGAACTGATGATCAAGAGACAGGGTGGGGGCCACTCACGTGGCACAGCAGGTTAAGCTGCTGGTTGGGACTCCTTCAAACCATAACAGATTGCCAGTTTGAAGAGCTGGTTCAAGTCCTGGCTTCTCTCCTTCTGATTCAGCCTCCTGCTAAAGTGCCTGGGCAGGCAGCAGAAGATGGAAAAAGAGCCTGTTCCTCTCCCCCGCCACCTCCGTGGCAGACCAGGATAGAGTTCCTGGAGCCTGGCTTCAACCTGGCCCAGCCTGATTTTTGTGGGCATTTGGGGAATGAAACAGCAGATATCTGTGTGTGTGTGTGTGTGTGTGTGTGTGTGTGTGTGTGTGTCTTTCTCTCCTTCTTCCTCACTCTACTGTTTCTGAGATTTATTTATTTGAAAAGCAAAGGAAAAAAAAAAGGGAGGGATGTGTAACCATGGTGACAGAGCCATTAAAAAGCAAGTTGGTAAAGCTCTGAGGACAAATGCCAACCACTTGGCATGTCTAAGCCAAGTCAGCCCTGGGCCCAAGAGTAATCTGGTTTGCCTGTGTGTTGGGGATTGAGCAGACTCAGGCACACTTGCTGATCCCAAAGTCTTTCATTAACAGTGCTAATGGCTGATGGGTTAGGGTGGAGAGAGTTTGCCTCAGGAAGACATTATCCTGAGAAGCTGGGGTAGGCAAGCCGAGTTTGGCCAAGCTTCTCCCTCTGTTTCCTACCTCACTGTGTAATCACTCCTCAGATATGTTCTGCCATTGCCAGCTGCGGTGAGATACAGACTCATGGGGACATCAGATCCTGAACTGTGCTCCCCCAAACTGTAGGCCAAAATAAATGTTTTCCTTCCCAAGAAGCTTTTCCTGGGGATTTTAGTTAAAGTCACAAAAACTAACTGGTTCACAACAGCTAATCTTCCCACACAAAAATGAGCATCAAAGAGGTTGCAAAAACAACAGGTGTCTGTGACCTGTGACTCTCCATCCTCCTATCTCCATACACAGGCTCAGCTTTCCTTCTCCACCACTGAAAATTGAAAATCTTTCCAGACTGAACAACTACATAGATTTCCTCATCCCTGATTCCTTTCTGTAACACCAAGAATCTCCCTTCATGGAATTCATTGAAATTATTTTACTAGTCTCACATTCCATGGATAACTTTATGAATCCACAGGCTTTGTTTTGAAGCCCTTTGCATAACTACTTAACAACATGCCATGTGTACTTTTCTTTCATTGTTTCCTTCAGGAAGGAATGCAAGCCAAATATTTTGGTGGCTTAATAAAACCTGCGAATGTATTTTTTGCAACTGCAGTGTAAGATATTAAATTAAGAAATTATCAAAGCCAACTTCCTTTTTTGCCTCACCAAGAATCTTGGTGATAGATAAACCTTTGTTTCATTTAGCCTATCAATAGGATTGATGTTTTCAATTTTTCTTTCAAGTCTGAAAGTTTCCCTTTTCAAGAAACTTTAAAAAAATTTACAGGAATGTTACAGACACTGTTAATTTTTCAGCATGGCTTTCAAAATGTATTTTTTCATAAAGTACAAATGAAATATTCATATCCTCAGAAAACAACATTCCTGGTATGTCCATTTATGTTTGTTATTGCTCTCAGCCACATTATAAAATGGAAATAATGAATAAATGGCTTATTGCAAAAATCAGGCCCAAAGGAATTTTATACAAATGCCAGCTGATTCTACATTTCATTGAGCATTCAATTGTTCATGAAATCTGGGCTAATTACTGTCCTGGAGCGTGAAGACATCATGAACCCACCTCCATAGAGATTCTTGTTCTTATGAGTTCATAGTGAACTTAGTCAATAATGTTCATTTGGAAATTAATGGCACTGCCTAGTGTTGACAATAATCATCATCTACTACCTTAGAAACCTTGGACAAAAGTGACCATGGTTTACAGTCAAAAATCATGTTTAGAACAGTTACTGCTCAGTAATGCTCTCAAATACATTACTTTAACAAAGTAATCAGTTATCAGACCTGATAGACTCTTATTCCTGAATAACTGTTGTACATAAAGTTTGCCTATTGCACATCTCCGGATGCCTTGGTTTCTCCTGTTGGCCTATGCATAGTTGGTTCAGAGACTTGCTTTTAGCTCATTTGAAATAACCTAAAACCAAATCAGCACATCTTTTCACTTAGAATGCAGTATTCTCTCCAATATCAAGACACTTCTTTTGACTTCTTAGGTTCAAGATCTCCAAAGTAAGGCTGATTTTTGATAAAACTCTTCTGAGAAGTTGTGATTGTGACATTCAGATTGGCTCACACATGTACATCAAGTAATCACTCCAAAGTGATGCATATGGCAGTTGAGGAATATTGAATGCTTCTTCAAGGCCTCACAATTATTAGACGCCAACTCCTCAGACTCCTGATATTTGTACATTACTGAGTTTAAATTTTCAAGGCAATAACTCAGAGCATATGTTTCTTCCATGCACAGTTTACATCTGTTCCTGCACTACTGCAGCTACCCCTGTTCCTACTCCAACTCTCCACCTTGCAGTTAATCAGAAGTCATGGAGCTAAGACAGGAATGACTGTTTCATTCAGCCCTCTTTCAATCTCTCATGTACAGAACACTATGGTGTAAATTGTTAACTGGACCAGGAAGTCACCTTGTCAGCTCTTTATTCAAGTCACATTAAATGTCTAAACTTCCTTTGATTGTAAGATTCTTGCTTATCCTGCCAGTTGCTTGCTGCTGTTTTTGCCTTTATACTCTTAATTCAGAATGGGAAATCAATGGTTAATGGGTCATCCATGAATCTTCATTTTCCAAGTACTGTTAATGTGATAATTTCTCACTGCTCACCTGCCTCATCTAACTGTTTCACAGTCAACGCCCACATTCTTGCATCTCTGAATAGTATGTGCCAGAATTCTGGCCCTGGAAGGTTAGATTATGGTCACAAGGGTTCTAAGTTTGATCTTAGAGTCATCACTACTTAAATATGGACAGATTCACAAAACACCTGAAATCAGAATTAGTGCTTTGCTATCCTCCATAGATGCTTGCTGCCGCAATATCTAGAAATAGTGGACAAAAAATGTACTAATGTACTATAGAGGCCAGTGTTGTGCACAGCGGGTTAAGGTGCTGCCTGATATGCTGACATCCCATATGTGTGCCACTTGAAGTACTGGCCACTGCACTTTGGATCCAATTCCTTGCTAATGCATTGGGAAATCAGCAGAAGATGGCCCAAGGGCTTGGGCCCTGTCACCCATGTAGGAGACCTGGATGGAATTCCAGGCTCCTGGCTTCAAGTGGCCCAGCCCCAACAATGAGAGCTACTTCATCCATCCGCTGGTTCACTCCTGATCTCTTTCTCGATCTATATCACTCTGCATTTCAATTTAATAATGTAAATATTTTAAAAATGCAATATTAAAATAGGTGTCTAGAACACCAGAAAAGTACTTCCCTAATTTAATTAAAAAGTAATTCCAGTAGAGAAAAGACCTAACGCATGAGAACAAATTGTCATGATGGATTCAGTAAGGAGGACTACTAATTCCTACTGCCAGTTTAAAATTTTAATATTGAATTTTTACATTTTTGATGCTATGTAGTAGTCAATCTTCATTTGGAAGAAATATGCAAAAACTTGAGTGGTTTATCTTTAGATATTAGAATAAATGTACTTTTTAATAAATTATTTTATTTGAGCGGCAGAGAGATGCATATAAGCAGGCAGAGAAATTTCCCATACACTGGTTCACTACTTTTGCCCACAACAACCAGGGCTGAGACAAACTAAAGTCGGGAGGTAGGAATTCAATCCAGGTCTGCCAGGTACATGGTAAGGACACAACTACTTGAGACATCTCTGCTGCCTTCTAGGGTATGCAATAGCAGGAAGTTAAAACTGACAGCTGAGTTGAGCTAAAAATCCAAGTATTTGGTTATAGGAGGCAGGTATCACAACCAATGTCTATCTCAAACACCCACCAAGCTGCTGAATACCACCCTTGTGTCTCATTTGTAATTACTTATTTCCCTAATTAACTATAAGGATGCTATTCATCTTTATAGAAAAAATAATAATTCATTATTAAAAACAAAAATGACAAAATGATGATTTCAATATTTTTTGAAGAGGAATCACTTTGGGCTATCTGCCAGTTATATTTATATTATTAAATTATTGAATATAATTTGCCATGCTAGTATAAGAAATAAAATTGGTATTGTCTCAGAAATAAGGTGACATTTCAGAAACTGTGTGGAATGACATTCTAAGACTTTCCCCAATTATTTTATAATCCCGTGGAATAAAACCAACAAATTTCAGAGATAAATGAAATAAGAACAATATCAGCACATACTGCATACTGCCCACTACAGTCTTGTGTACCCCAAGTTCCAAGCTACAAGAGGCATGTCTGCTTCTGGCCCAGAATCTTGGGTCAAGTGGCCTACTAGCTTCTCACATGATTGGATGCTGAGTTTTATTTAAACCTTTCTGTCAGTACTCTGGAGGAGAACCAGGCAGATTCTGTGCTTGTGGTGCGATGAGGTAGCAACCCTGGCTTCCTCCTTCCCTCTTTCCTCCTCCTCATTCCTTGGCTCCCCTGTGCCACAGCATCTGATTTCATGACTGAAGCTCTTGTGCAACCTGCTGGCACACCTCCCGCTCACCTGGCACCTTGGCCAAAATGTGCAGGGCAGAGATCATCATGGGATCCCAACGGGGTCTATTTAAAATGATGAAGCAACATATACCACCTCAAGGACAAACTGCAAAATGTACTTGGGAAATGGAGAAATGGACAGAGAAGAATGGAACAGTATTGAAGTCAATGAGGTGAAGACAAAATGGGTACAGATGGGAGCCAACAGGACAGTAGGTCCTTAAAACCATACATCTAGAGTCTAAATTGTAGTTCTGTTTCTCAAAGAACAATGGGGGATCAGGATTCTCTTGTATGTTTGCTTGTGGTGATGTGTTCATTTTTGTTGTATTATGAATATTATGGGGTACAACATCATGTTTTGATACATGTTTTCACTGTGGAAGAGTTGGATCAAGCTGACAAACACATTTATCACTTCACATCTATACCACTTTATTCTGGTGAGAATATTTAAGATCTACTCTTATAACAGTTTTCATATACACAACACATGATCATTAACCGTAATTGCCATATCCTATAATCCATGTCCCAAGCTGATTCCTTCTCACTAAACCATAGTCCTTAACCAATGGTGCCCTGACGCTCTTGTAATCCCACTTAATCTTTGTTCTCTGACTTTGACATTTAGATTCACCTGCACCTGAAAGCATGTGTTATCTTTCTGTGCCTGGCTTGTCTCACTTAATTCAATGCCCTCCATGTTCACCTATGCCGTTACCAATGACAGGATTTCCTTTTGAAGCAGTTCAATCAAGAACATTCCCAGGAACCTTAATCAAATCAAATCACATGGGCATGCTCTCTGGGCCTCGGTCTTCCTATCTGCTCAATGGAAATCAAAAATATTTGCCCTGCTGAGGTCTTGTAGCCTTGTCATTGGCTGTAGGATGGCCCCGGGGCCTATCACAAGGCCTGGCACCAAGCAGAGCCACTACAACTGTGAACACCCAGAATGACATCCCGAAGTACATAGAAGGTTCCAGTGATCCCTGGTCTCCTGCCCTTGGGAAATTCCTGCTTTAGCATCAGCATCTATATTCTCCCAGGACAAAGTCTCTTGTAATTCCCATTCATTTCTTCCTTTTGTAAAAAGGACTTACTGTTTCTTTAGTATCAATCTATGATAGGCAAAATTCAAATGTGAGTGATCAAATCTTAATATTTAAGGCTTGCTTTTAATTGGATAAGGGGCTCTTTTCATTTCCTAGCTAAAGCCGTTTTTGAAATGAGCACTATACTAAGTGTATAGTGCTAATTAGCACTATCCTATTAATGTCAATTCAAAGCAAGAACAAAGGGACCAAGATTAGGGATGGGTGGCAAAGGAAAGGATCAAAGAGGCTGCATGAGGTGGGGCTAGGAAGATGGTATTTAGAGCAGGAGAGTCCACAGAGCTAGATTACATTTCCAAGAAGGAAACCAAACAGGCAGGAGACACAATGCAATCTACATTCGCCATCAGCTTCTCCTGGGTTATCTAACATGCAAATTCTGATGCACCCGGGTGAATATTCAGTAAATGTTTTTAAAAGTCTGTGTGAGTGGCAATGGAAGCAACCTAGGAGAAGGGGTAGGAAAGCTACTTAAATAAAATTATGTATTTCTTTCATCATTTTCTTTCACATATTTTAAATTTGAAGGCAGTAAAATTAACTTTATATATTTTAAATTTGATTCTAATTATTTTCTACCCAAAAGACCTATCCATTTTGGAATTTATTTTTTATTTTTTGATGGAAATTAGTTATTAAAATAAGTTAGATGCTCTTCATGAGTGGCTGGAGAAACCTGCTATTTCTTTGAAAAAACTTTAAAATTATTTTTTAAAGATTTGTTTATTAATTTGAAAGAGTGGCAGAAAGAAGGAGAGAGAGAAATCTTCCATCCACTGGTTCACTCCCCAAATGCTCACAACTGCTAGGGCTGGGCCAGGTTGAAGCCAAGAACCAGGAACTCCATGCTGGTCTGCCACATGTGTGACAGGGGCCCAAGTACCCAATTTGTCAATAACTGGCTCCCAGGATGCATTAACAAGGAGCAGGCTTGAAGCAAAGTAGATGGAACTCAAACCGGCTCTCCGCTATAGGAAGGAGCCCCAAGCAGCAGCTATAACATTTGCCCTTAACTGTAGGTTTATTTTTTTTTTTTTTGCTAAATCCATCTCAAATAACTTTATGATATTTTATAATTATGATTTACTTATTATTTGATGAGGTGTTTTCAAATCCTTCCATCATATTGAATTTTTATATCATCCGTTAGCTTTTAAGCTGAAATTTTAAAGGTGCTTACCCGAGATAAGTGAGTACAAATGCAAACCCGTAAACGTTTTTTCTAAGAACTTTAGACCCTTACAAATGATCTACCCAGGTAGTTGCACTGAATACATTCGTGTTCCACTGAAGACTTTAGTGGAAATGTTAGGGCATATAAAGCTGGCTGCAGTCAAATTAGGAAGTAAAGATCTAGAAGAGGCTCTTGACATAGCTCATGTCCCACATCAGAGTTTCTGGATTCAATTCCCAGTTCCAGTTCCTGACTCCAGTTTTCTAATGATGACCCTAGAGGGCAGTGATAACAGCTCAATTAATTGAATTCCTGCCACCCTCACGGGAGAGGACCTGGATCGTGCACCAGGCTCCTGGCTCCATCCTCTTCACAGTCCTGGATGTTGTGGGCATTTGAGGAACGAACCAGCACCAACATACACTTACCTTCCAACTTCATTTTCCACAAACTGTTTTTCACTTTTTTATTGCACATAGTTAATTTTATTAACCATGTAGGTAAATATAGAATCAGATCTGAGAATAAAAATTACAGAAAATGGACAAGCAAAAGAAGTAAAAAAATGGCACCATCTAAAACCAATTGCTTCATGCATATTGGTATGTATCGGAATCTTTAGGTAAATAACTGTGTTTAGTGGTTTCCTTTTACCAGATCAGTGTGTTCATTTTCTCTATGCTATCTTAATTTATAATCGATTCTCACTGTTCACAATAGTTATGTTCTATCAAGGCACTCTGAACACTAAGTTAGCATATACTGATTCCTGCTGTTAGGGAAATACAGGGTTATTTTCCTGCAGGAGTCCCCAGTTACAATACTTTCAGTAACTGATTAATAGATAACCCTGTTTTCTATGTGCCTCAGTTTGAAGACACATTAATATGTACTGTTGATTAATTAATCATGTATGCTGTTGCTTGAACTTATGGTCAACAGCCTGGTAACTCTAAAAGTTTTGAAGTATCCTCGTGCTGATGATAGTCATCTAGCAACAGATCACATCTGCATAAATTCTGAAATATGTTGCAGCACATTCTAAATCCCAGAAACGGAGGACTCAAGACTGATGGGATATATTTCCAGCCTTCAAGAAATTCAAAGTCTGGTGAAGAATAGAGCAGAGAGAGAGAAAGTGGCACTGATACAGAATAACATGGAAATAACCAGGACAGAAATACAGACACACAACCCTGAGGGTGGGACTGGCCCAGTTCAAGGGAGACCAAGAAGGCCTCTTTTGGGAAGTAACACTGGAGGGGAATCTGAAAAAGGTGAGTAGGACAAAAAGCCAGGAAACTGATGACTCCTCTGCACACTAAAGCATTAGTTGTAAAGGGCAAAACATCAATCATCTTTGCATTCTGTTTTATGATATTAAATTAAACTCAACTCTCCATACCAATATTCATTGGCAATCATTTTGTGTGCTAAACAGGTTAGATGATGCTATAAGTATTCCAAACTTAAACTGTTAATACACATAATTATTTCCTGGAAAACAGAGGATCTCACAGCTCAATACCAAGAAAATTAGTCATAAGTACATCAAACACACAAATAGTAAAATTACAAAATATTTAACAATGCAAGGAATATATCAAATGAAACAATGAAATGGATGTGATATTCAAAGCAACTGAAATTGGATCCACTTTCAGATTTTTGTTTTCATAAATCAAAGCTCCTCAGAAACCATATCTCAGCCATTCCTCTTATATAAACCCTGTTTTTCTAATCTTTCTGTATGTCACTAAATGAGTTTTTTTTTTCTGACTTCAGAATCAGGAGTTTTTCCATATTCTGAAAACTCTCAAATCTCTTATTTATTCAGAGGTGACATGGTTCAGAATAGTCACTGTCATCCATATTCTCCCGTAAAGTATTCTGAACAGTGAGTCACTCCTCTTTACAACTCTGACATTAGAGAGAAAGAGCAACAAAAGTAAAGCCCATTGCTTGGAAAAGTCTCAACAAGAACCCTATTCTAAGAATAGTCATGCCAACATCACCCATTTAGCAACAGTAACACATTTTATAAACTAGCTGACCTGACTATAATGACATGGATTTCGCCCTACTACAGGATCCTGGTGAGTCTTTAAAATTCTAAATCCTGATTCTTATCAGAAAAAAAAAATCCAAGAGGTTTTGTTTCTCCATTCTTCAAATATGTGTTTTTGCAACAGGATGATTCTGTTTCAAAATGTAAGGTTATCAGCTTCCTATTTAGACAGGCACAAAACATTTTCTAAAGAATTTATCAGAAGAGCAGTTGTCATCATGTATGGGAGTATATATATGTGTGTGTTTCTCTTTATTGTCAAATTTTTCTAATTCCTTTTGACATCTATATCGAGTAGTTCCAAAAATTCATGGAAAATTGAATTAAAAGATAAGCTCATTTTAATGAAAATATTTTTAAGTTGATGCATAGTTTTGGGTCATAATACATATTTCCATTAACTTTTTGAAGTACCCTTGTATTTTTGGTGTAAGACCCGCCTATTTTTAAATTGGCAAGGCTAGGCTCTCCATAGCATTCCCATCCTCCAAGAAACAACTGCCTGTGGTTGGATGTGCACTCCTGGCTCTTTGATCCAATGTTCCCTTAGCTTTTGGAGGTTGGAGCCACTTACGTCATCCAAAGTCCATTCCTTCCCAAGGTCCTGAATGGGACTGTTCCTGCCTCTAGGTTAAGGGGTGCCTCCTGTTTTAAATCAGACAACAATCACACTGGCTCCATAGTGTCTTGTGGCTGATGTGGCTCCAGTCTATCCAGAGAGCTGGATTGGAACTGGAGAATCTGGGACATGGGATGCCAGCACCACAGGTGGGAGCCTAGACTACTGTATCACGATGCTGGCCCTTGTAATTTTCTTGATCTACCTAACTACTCTATCCTGTCCATATTCTGACATCCATTTGATTTGATTATCAAACACAAAATTCTTCTCTTAAGGGCACTTGCTTTAACCTCTAGACTCAGACACACCTTGAACTTGTAAATCATATTGGCTGATCTGATATTTGCCTCCTGGTACCAGCCATGGTGATGTAAAGGACACTGTTGGAATTCTCTACACTGTCTCCATGGTCTCAAGATGCTGGGCCCATGCCCGACCTCATCCCCTACTGGGTCAGAAAAAGATATCCTCTCATGTCCTTGCCCATATGTAGGTCCAGATTTTGTGGCAAAAGATTTGGCAGAGGTATTAATTTGCATTTGTCCCTTCTGCCTCCTCATACATACTTAGGAATGAAGGATGAGAGAGGTCTTCAAAAAGTTTATGGAAAATGTATGTTTTACAAACTCTGCATGGATTTCAAAATATTTTGCACCAAAATATACTTATTTTTTCTACTTTTTCCATGAAATTTTTAAATACTTGTATAGATTTTTTGCATCTCCCTGATGCAAATATTGATTTTTGTGGAAGAAAACAACAAAAGCCAATTGAAGCCAACTGCTCTCATTATCTTTTGTAAAGATCAATGCTTGTTGCAGAAGCAATGCTCATGTACTGGAGAAACATGGAGAAAGGATGGAGTGTTATTAAGCGTGAGAATAGTGGGGAAGACTTCTGGACTCCAAAGAGACACTGAGAATGGCAAGGTGAGAGAACTCTAGGGTTCCCACTAGGAAAAGTAGACACGACAGAAGGAATGGAAGCATAAAGCAGCACAGAAGCAGGCAGTAATGGCTTACATCAATGTGTAGAGAGACTCAGGCATAGACAGGACTGAACTATCATCTTTTTAAAAAAAAATTATTTGAAAAGTATAATGACAGCAATAGAGGGAGATGCAGAGGCAGAAGGAGAGAGAGATACCTTCCACAAACTGGTTCACTCCCCAAATGGCTTGGATGGTCAAGAGTATGCCAATTCAAAGGCAAGAGCACCGAACTCCATTCTGGTTCTGGTCTTCCACATGAGTGAAGGGGACCTAAGAATTTGGGCCATCTTCTGTTGCCCGCCTAGGTGCAGTTAGATGGGAAATGGAGTAATCAGGACTTGAATGGGGACTCTGATATGGGATGCAAATGTGGCAGGCAGCAGCTTAATCTGCTGCGCCTCTATGCTGGACAATCTTACTTGTACAATTAAATGTCTCCAAATGTTTAGGAAGACTTTAGGAAAGCCAGAGAAAATGCATGACTCTCAGCTTGCTGAGAGCAGGCAGCCAAGATGACAGAACCTGATTCAAAACCCAAAGGCATGGCCCTGGGTCTGCCATGGATGTGAATCCCTGAATCTTCATGAAGAGAGTGATTCAAAGAAAGAAACCATGATATTTCTTATCGTCTTTCTCACTTGGGCATCCACAAAAGCAACAAGCACTAGTGCTTCAGTTACCCACTGTATGCACCCAAATCACTTCTCTCTAATGCACCCAGGATGGTGTTTCTTATGCACCATGCTTGGGAGAATCGTTCTATGGATCAGATGAGGACCCTTGTGGAGAAGAACTTCAACAAGGAGAGCACTGCCTTGCCTCAAAGAAGAAATAAGAAACAGCCTTCCAGATAGAGAGGGGGTGCTCAATGGGTACGTGGCTGCAGTAGGATAGGAGGAATAGCTGCCAATGCTCCACAGCAAGGTAGAATAATTTAACAATAATTCATTGTATATTTCATATGAGCTAGTACACTGGATTTTCCATGCTTCTAACATAAAGAAATGGTAAATATTTGAGTTGAGGCTATACCAATGACCCTTCTCTGACCATTACATATATACACACACATGTGCTGAATTATCTATACCACTCTTCCTAATACTCTGATAAGGACTGCCGATCAATGTGAAACAAGGATGTTTTCAATGTACTAGATGACTCTGTAAAACCAAAACACTTTAAAGATGTGAAGGAAATAATATGGTTGCATACATTTTGCCTTTGTTGTTTTTGTGGTTTCTTTTATTTCTAAATTGACAGATAAAATTGCACTTATTATATACAATGTGATGTTTCAAAGTATATTTATACATACACACTGTGGAATGATTAAACCTGGCTAATTACTGCATATATTACTTTAGGCTATTATTATTTTGTGATGAGAACATATCACTCAATCTTTTGCATTTTTCAAGAATACAGTGTATTGTAACTTCCATTTTAATGTAAAGTACATCTCCCTGATCACACTGTGTGACCTGTCACTCTATTTCTGCCTACAAATAAGCTCCTGAAGAAAATCAAACTGGATGTTTATAATCAATATTTTGCTGTTCCCAAAGTTTCAAGATGACATTGACATACTCACGAGAAACCAAAAGAAAGGTTTTGAAGGAACTCCTTCATGTACACATTCACCATATTCACTGGGTTCACATTGCATTGAGTTAATAAAAATGTAATCTAAAGAATTACTGTAGTTCTAAAAAAAAAGTAGTTCTAAAAACAAAGTCAAATACCAAAACTAGCTTGAAGAAGAGGGATATTTAGAGAAAAAAAAAAACACATAGTTGGAGTGGTTGGCTTGTGACGCAGCAGGTTAAGCTGCTGCCCACAACACCTGCATCCTATATCAGAGCCCCAGTGCAAGTCCTGACTACTCTATTTCTCTTCAACTGCTTACTAAGGTACCTAGGAAGGCAGTGGAGGATGGCTCAAGTGCTTAGGCCCCTGCCACCCAGGGGGGTCTGGGAGAAGTTCTTGGCTCCAGGCTTAGGCCTGGCTCAGCCCTGACACATGCGGCCACTTGGGGAATGAATCAGAGGCTGAAAGACCTCTCTCTCTCTCTGTAACTCTGATTTTCAAATAGTTAATTTAAAAAAAACATATTTGGGGGGCTGGCGCTGTGGCGCAGCAGATTAATGTCCTGGCCTGAGGCACCGGCATCCCATATGGGTGCTGGTTCGAGTTCTGGCTGTTCCATTTCCGATCCAGCTCTCTGCTATGGCCTGGGAAAGCAGTAGAAGATGGCCCAAGTCACTGGGCCCCTGCACCTGTGTGGAAGACCCAGAAGAAGCTCCTGGCTCCTGGCTTCGGATCGGCACAGCTCTGGCCGTTGCAGCCATCTGGAGAGTGACCCAGTGGATGGAAGATCTCTCTGCCTCTCCTATTTCCGTGTAACTCAAAAAAAAAAAAAATCTTAAAAAAAATGGTTAGAATAAAAAGCTTGTGTACATATAGTACATAAGAGGATTAGGTTGATTGATAATCATCATTTACTATGGTTTGTTAATGTAAAACACAAACACATTTGTTTTATCTATAAACATTAGCAAACAATGCTATAAATCATTGAATATGATTTTTAGAATTTTTTTGATATTATGTTTTAGTCCAAAGTAAATCATCTGCCTCCACACTTAATGAGTCATCTTGATCCAATAGGCAAATAGAAAAAACTGAGAGACTGAGTATGTTATGGGAAAATCAACTTTTCCTACTAGGCTCTCCTTACATAGATCCCTTCTGATACCAGTGAGCAAGCAATCAATACACGAGAACAATCTGGCAGCAGACACCTGCTGCATGTCCCCCTAATTTAATTCAATCCCGACACTGCCCAAAGAGAGCATCAGAGCCCACAGGCTGAGGGTTCAGGCCCCAGTACTGCCTTTCTGCTCTCCCCACCTTCAGATGCCAACCCCACATCTCCAGGCTGTCTCCTCTGAGCTCCTGACCCTGTGGCTATAAACCGAATTTCTCACAACCACCTCTCACCTTCTATTCTTTTCCTTGAGCAGCTCTCAGAACTCAGGGAAACCCAACACAACATTTCTGTTTACAGGTTTCTAAGAAAGGATTTTAAAGGTCACAAAATTAGAGATGCAGAGAGCGAGGGAAGGGGAAGGCGCACAGAGTGTCCATACCTTCTGTAGACACTGCCCTCCGGGAACCTCCTTGAGTTCAGCTAGCTGGCAACTCTCTGAACCTTATCTTTTAGAGCTTTTATGGAGAATTCATTGCATAGGCATGATGGAAGCATGTGATTGGATAAAAGGGGTATGATCTTATGTAAATAGACCGAGGGGATGTCCATCAGGTCCTGTCTGTCCAGATTCTTCAGCCATCCTTCCTCTGGGCAATGGGGCTGGACCCTTTCGAAATCGGGAATTTTTATCTCTTTACTATCAGAGAAAGTATGTCTGAGAATTTGAAGTTACAGCTTCAATGGGCCACCTCCCATAATTTCTATGGACTGCCTCAGGGAAGGAGTGGTGAGCTAGGAACTGTGGGAAAGAAAAGTAAATATCACAGAGACCATTTTAGAGAGAGGATACCACAGTGCAAAGACCCAAAGGGGTTAGCATAGCAGAGAAACGCTAAGTGAAGGAGACAGTGAGAGACAGTGAGGGACAGAGGACTAGACCAGGCCAGATTGAGAAGGCTTTCTAGGTCTTGGCAGGAGTGTTGATTTTAATCAGTGTGTGTTGGGCAGGAATTTCAAAACAGAGGAATGTAGAAGAAAGAACCAAGAGGATCAGTTAGGGTGCTACTCCTGGAGGCTATACTATCATCCAGATTTAGTGTACGGATCTGAAGATGAGCAAACACACAAAGGGAAGAACAGAATGTGTGGATTGTGCCTTACTAAAACAGATAAGGCCAGTGCAATGAAAGGTAGGTAGAGAGACTTGTAAGGAAAATGAAGCCAATGTAATGACAAAATGCTTGAGTTGGGAGGAACACAGAAGCTACCTTGTATAACTGCTGTATTTCACTGAAAGGAAGTTAAACATCAGAAATCTTTGCAACTTCAAGTATTTTGCATAATTTTCTCTATCTTCTCTATTCACATAAAAGTGGCACTTGTTTATACCATTCTTGATCACTTAAGAAACTACTTAATGGTTTGTAAGCTTCATATGCTAGTTGATCTTTCAATATGACACTTACTTCCTCACTCTCAAATTCTAATGTGATAACGGGAAAACATAAATGTATAAACCAAACAAAATGAGCAAAGCGAGAAACCAGTTCATGGGAGACAGCAACACTATTGCTGAGAAGAAATAGGAAGTTAGGGAAAGACAAAGTAAATATAGGGAAGCCGTGGCTCAGAATACACATGGAAATAATTGCAGGGGAGCACCAGACCAGTTGGTTTACATGGGGCTTAACTTTTATCTCATAGATAGAAAATATTCTAAACGGATGAGTCAGAAAACAATATATTTTATAATCTTTTATAAAGATTATTCATGTATTTGAAAGGCAGAGCAATAAATAGAGATATCTTCTATTTTCAAATACCCTTAATGGGACTGGGCCAGGCCAAAGTCAGAAGCTCAGAGTTCCATCTCAGACTCCCAAATGGCACTAAGTACTTGAGCCATCTGCTGCCTACCAGGATTCGTCAGCAGGGAGCTGGATTGGAAGTGGAGCAGCCAGGACTTGAATCATGAATTCCGGTAAAGGTTGTAGGCATCCAAGCAGCAGCTTTTTCACTGCACCACAACACCTGCCCCTAGAAGATCTTTTCAAAAGTTTATAGATGGAGAAATACAAATGATTATCCACAGACTAATACTTTTAAATTTCAAATACTTCTCTGACCATCCTTTCTGATATTTAAAAGTATATACAGAATAGAAAACCCAGGCTTAAACAGCCATAACTTAAAAATCACAGGCAGTCAGCACAGTTCAAACCTTTAGTAATGTTTATGCCTTTGTGCATCTGAACTTAGGTTTCAAGATGGGATTTTTTAAATCATCATTTAGATAACATCATCAACACTATGAAATAACAGTCTTACCAGGTGAAGGACACAGCCTCCTAGAAAGATGATCTAATTTTATAATGTAGAGAGTAGTTATTTAAATTAAAATAAGGGGCCAGTGATGTGGTGCAACAGGTTAAAGCCCTCTGCAATGCATCCCATATGGGCGCTGGTTTGTGTCCCAGCTGCTCCACTTCCGATCCAGCTCTCTGCTATAGCCTGAGAAAGCAGTAGAAGACCGCCCAAGTGCTTGGGCCTTTGCACCCATGTGTGAGACCTGGAAGAAGCTCCTGGCTTCAGTTCAGCACTGTTGTGGCCATCTGGGGAGCAAAACAGGGGATGGAAGAACCTTTCTCTCTCTCATTCTGTCATATTCATTCTCTCTCTCTCTCTCTGCCTCTAACTCTGCCTTTGAAATAAATAAATGTAAAAAAATTAAAATAAATATTTTTTCCTTAGTCCCTAGACCATCATCTGAATGTATGTCCCATGAGTATTACTGAACAAGGAAAATAAAACCAAAGCAGAACTTAGGGGAAAATTGACTCCTGCTGTTTTCAAACAACCACACCAAAAATGAGCTGTGGAATTCAAAAAACACAGATCTCTCTTGGAGATTCTGTTTAGTAGAATAAGTGTGCTGTGGAAATACTGGGGGGAGGGGACAAAGTGACAATAAAATACAGCAGCAGCCACAATGTGAAACACTGACCACTAACAGTATCTATACTCAGGGCAGTTTCTTTCCACATGAATTAACCTGGCGATTCTGCTGAAACCTATTCTACACCAAACATGGAAAATGTAAAGTCAAAGAGGAAATTATGAATAATCAAGGCCAGGCATTCACTTTGTCTTCATTGTTCTGATTGATTCCTGGAGAAAGAAAGCAACAGACAAATGGAAAGTGAACAGAGAGTACCTTTGGGATATTTCCAAAAATAAGTGTCTATGGTTGACATTGGCCTTTCTACAGTCAGAAACCCTGGAATTAGAAAACCTCCCCCAGGTGACACATCAAGAGAAGCCACCCCTATGAGGGTGCATCCATGTGAATGCAGGTTCGAGTCCCAGCTGCTCCACTTCTGATCCAGCTCCCTGTTAAGGTGCCAGGGAAAGCCGTAGAGACAACCCAAGTGCTTGGGCTCCTGACACCCACTTGGGAGACCTGAATGGAGTTCTAAGCTGTTGGCTTCAGTCTGGCCCAGGCCTAGCCATTGCAGCTATTTAGGAAGTAAATTAGTGGATGGAAAATTCTCACTCTCACTTTACTCTGCCTTTCAACTAAATAAATAAATTTCTCATCCTACATACAGGCACCAGTTAGAGTCCTGGCTGCTCCACTTCCACTCCAGCACCTGCTAATTTGCTTGAGAAAGCAGCAGGAAGACAACCCAAGTTGTTGACCAGGGTGGAATTCCAGGCTCCTGGCTTCAGCCTGGCCTAGCCCTGGTTGTTGTGGCCATTTGGAGAAGGAACCAGTGGATGTAAGATCTTTCTCTAACTTGTTCAAATTAAAAAAAACAACTTCACAAAAAATATCATAAGAAGCCTTTAAAACAAACAGTGACAATGTTTTTGATCCTTTTACTTCAAGAGCTGGATTGTACTTCTCTGGCTTTTGGGTGTGAAGCTAGATGAGGCAACTCAGGGCTGACTGTCTAAGGGAGTGCTCCTGCAATGTGCACTAATCTTTCCAAAGGAGATCTCATGCCATTTATCAGGATAACTGTACAAGAAGAAAGGAAATTACCTAGACCTTCTCTGGGCCTCAGAATATTATTTGACTCTGACATCAGGAGACGAAAAAAGCAAGTGTGGCTTTGTGGTTAGTGTGGATTAAAGCAGACCAAGAAAGAAGAAGAGACTAGGACCCAAATCCAAAGATGCACTATGCATATTTCTTTTATCTCCAAGTGCTAAATTGGGTAGGACGCAGTGTGCAGCTGGCAAAATTCTTATATTGCTTGTTTGACCAATGGTGAAGACACATTAGGGTAGCGTAAGAGAAAAACAAGTGAATGCCTTTGGGGTTTCTCATTCCTGAAATTTCAGAAGAAAAACCATGCTGTAGTTGGAATTACCAGGTTTAGAGCACACATTTAGCCTAGCAGTGAAAATACTCACATCTCACATTAGGAGTATGTGGGTGGGATGCCCAGTTCCAGCTCCTGACTCCTGCTAATGCAGACCCTGGGAGGCAGCAGTGTTGGCTCAAGTAGTTAGGTTCCTGCCACTCATGTGCGAGAGCTGGATTGAGTTCCTAGCTCCTGGGCATTTGAGGGAGTGAACTAGCAGATGGATCTCTCTCAAACAAGCAAATATTTCTTAAATAAAAAGACTTGCAGGGATTAATGACATCCTCAGAGATTTAATATTTTTGGATGATACCATGATATTCCCATTTGATTCATTTGAATGGCTCTTGCAAGAATTCCAGGAATGCCAATGATCTACCATAGACTGACCAAGTGTCCCCAGTCACAGTTCAGTGGGAATGTGTTATCTTTATCGAGGCACATCAGTTCTACATCTGCCACTTAGTCTTATGTATTGAGTTGGCAAATCTAGTTTTTTGAATCCCCATCAATAAAGAGAGTCAAAAACTCTAACTTTAGATGGGAAGGGTAGCAGTAAAGAAGTAAACCCTCCCAGTAATGGTCCAGAGCTATGTTAAATTGCTCACTCTCTGTTTCTATCCTAATACAGTACATGGGACACTTGATCACCCTCATGTTCTGAAGGATGTCACTCTGTTTCTATAAGGAGAGAGAAGATATTTTGCAAGTTAGACTAGGTGAGCATAAAGTACCAGTATTCTGGATAGTTTGGTTAAATACTGGATGTTGTGTTACATATCACTAATAAGTGTCTGGTCTTTGCCCTATTCCTGACACAGAGTTCCTAAAATGCTTGGAATTTCCTAAATGATTAAAATGATGACAATAAAATGAGCATTTCCTATTATTTATAGCACACACACACACACACACAACACAAATCTGAGTTTCTGTGAATAAAATAACTTCTGGAAAGCCCCTGAATAGCATGTGATCCAGCTAGGTGCCTGGGGGACCAACCTTGTGAAAAAGAGTAGAAACTTTCAACTCCACTTCCTCACCTCCAGAAAGGGAAAAGGACTGAAGATTAATGTCAACACCAAGGCCAGTGATTTTTATCAATCACACCTATGTAATCACGCTTCCATAGAAATCTAATGGGTCAGAGTTTGGGGGAACTTCCAGGTTGCTGAACAAGAATGCACCCAACTGCAAGGGTGACGGTGCACCCCAGAACCCCAGGTGCACAGGAGCTCCAGTAATCAGGGCTCTTCTAGACCTTGCTCCCTACACCGCTTAATCTGCCGAAGTCTACCTTTTAGTATGTTCTTTGTGATAAACTGGGAATCCTGCCAATAAACTGTTTTTTTGTTTTTTTGTTTTTTTCCCTGAGTGGGAAGCAGTTCGAGCCAGTGATGGGACTCACTGGGATCAGGGAGCTTTCAATTTATAGCCAGTCAGTAGCACAGGTGAATACTGATTGGCATCTGAAGCGGCAAGGAGGGGGGTGGATTCTTGTCAGACAGAGCCCTTAATTGTTGGGATCTGATGCTGTCTCCAGGTAGGCAATGTAGGAACTGAGTTACATTGTAGCATACTCAGTCAAGGTCCAAAGGGAATTGAATAAATGCTTGGTGTGGTGAGAAACCTAAGTAACTGCTCTCAGAAGTGACAGTCTCTGTAAGTATGAGCATTGTGAAAGTATAGGAAATTTTTTTTCTTCTATGACATATTTTAGCTGAAAGGTGGAAAGTAAACCTACAGATTTATGAATGTGCCAATCAGAGAAGGTCTTAGGATGTAAATGGAATGGTGATTTATAGAGCAGCCCCTTTAAAGTAGAGTACCAAGCCTGCCGTCTCCAGAGACGAACTACGTAGTTTGGTCAGCTTGGCTGAACTTTTAAGCAGCGTATGTGCTAATTGAGAGCAAAGTTCCAATTCCTATATCAAGTACCATGAAAGCTACCAGTTATGAACTAACTCTAGAACAAAAGAAATTTGGTAATGTGTTGAGGTTAAGACTTGAGAAAACTGCCAAGAAACTGATGGACTCAAAATGTATTCAGAAGTTAGATTTGTGATATAACCCAATAGCAATAGAGACAAAAATAATCTCATTTTATATTTCTGTAATGAAACATTTGTAATCTACATAATACCATTTACCGTTTTGTGCTTATATAGATACAGCTAACAGACCATTATTTAGAATCAAATTTTTGCTGGATTAAAAAATTGCAAGTAATTGAATACCTTGTGAGTGACCTGCTTCACTTTGGCACCTTTAGACTAACACACTGAAAATGTGAAAATATTACCATGAGAAAGATACATCGTTTTCTTTGCATAGGTATGTGATTGAAGGCAGAAATGCAATATTTGAAATATTTGTTAAAAGTGAAAAAAGCCAGGAAAATACAGCTTTGTCTCTTGTCAACATAAATAGCCTTATATTTATATTTATATCCTACTTATAAATATACAAACAGTAATTAAGAGCATAGTCCCTGAAGGCAAATATTTTATACTCCCACCAGTGATGTGACATTATATTCACATTTATTTACCTGATTATATAATGTATGCTAAAATTTTATAATTTATGGAACTATGTATTAGCCAGAACATTGCATAGTGCACATCACTTTATATAGAAGGTGTTTACTATTTTTACAGTTATCACTACTATTTTTCTCATTAGCTTACATATACACATATATGTTTTATATGGCTTTGTATTTGTGTATGTGAATATATCAAAATTTCACTCCTAGTAAATGTGTCCCTGCAAAGGAGACTTATTTTTCTGTGTTATAAAGTGGTCATTTAAATTCACCATTTGCACTTTTCAATTAAGAAGTAATTGCTGAGTACATTCTATATCCTTAATTCTGTACTGAGACTAGGAATAAACAAGTTCTGGTTTCCCCCTAAATAAAGCTATATTTTATTGCAGAGCAAGACAGAATGATGCCTATACCTATCAGAATTCTCCTCTATTTGCCTTGTATTGTAAGTATTTTTGCTTTTTCTCTCCCAAAGGATACTAAGGGCCTGAACAAGCACAGGTGCAGCAGTATGAGGTTAAGTTCCCAACAACTGTCACAGTATTGCATGCTTAGCTACTGAGCTCCAACAGCTAATGCACAGATAAATGTCACCTGCGATGACAGCCATCCACTCCTTCAGATGCATATCTGGGCCAAAGAGTCGACCAATTAATGTTTCCTTTATTAGTTTGCATATACCTAGAATCAACCCTTAGTAGGGAACACATTGAATGATTCTCCATTTTATGGCAATTTTATAACAATTTCACACAATGAAAATACAATCATAAATATCACCTATCCACCAATGAGTCAGTGCCACATTTGAAGAAATACTCCTGTAATCAAAATCATTACTAGCAATGCCTATTTTTAACTGTATCTCCCAAACATATATCTAACCCACAGCTCCTAGCACTAAGGGGGCTGTATTTTAACAATTCACTTTCCTTTTTTGGCTTATTCTCCCTCCAACACACCAAAATTCTTCCTAACTTGAAACTATATGAACTGTTCTTCTCCAGGGATCTATTGTACATTATATATTTATTATTTATTCTGGGAAGTAACTTGTAATAAACCAACATTCATCAGGACAGGATAGATGCTAAACAGCTTATTGAGAAGCAACCCAGTATTCCCAAAATTTACCCAATTCTCTTGGAAATTAAATGTAGTCATTTGATAACCAAGTAAGATTTTCTACATAAAACTCATTTAATGATTCCAGGAATATTCATTTGTCAGTGATGGCTTTCAATTGTTATGTTCATTCATTTACTAGTAATGTGTTTGATGATAATCTAATCGGTTATAACATCAGGTTTTTTTTGGCTCAAAATATCTCCTGCTCTTTAATGTGGTTCTGCATCATAAATATGAGTAATCCCTCAGGGTTCAATTAGGAGTCATAGCCAGGGAGTCCAGTGCTGTGGTGTAGGAGGTTAAGCCTCCACCTGCGGTGCTGGCATCTCATATGGGCACCAGTTAGTTTCCTGGCTGCTCCTCTTCTTTTTTTTAAGGTATTTATTTATTTGTAAGTCAGAGTTCACAGAGAGAGAAGGAGAGGCAGCAAGAGAAAGGTCTTCCATCTGCTTGTTCACTCCCCAATTGGCCGCAACGGCCAGAGCTGCACCAATCCAGAGCCAGGAGCCAAGAGTTTCTTCCGGGTCTCCCACGCAGGTACAGGGTCCCAAGGATTGAGCCATTTTCTACTGCTTTCCCAGGACATAGAAAAGAGCTGGATCAGAAGTGGAGCAGCCAGGACTCGAACCTGCGCCCATATAGGATGCTGGCACTGCAGGTGGTGGCTTTACATGCTATGCACAGTGCCAGCCCCCATGCTCCTCTTCTGATCTAGCTCTCTGCTAATGGCCTTGAAGAGCAGTGGAGGATCACCCAAGTGCTTGGGCCCCTGTACCTACATGGGAGACCCAGATGAAGCTCCTGGCTTCTGATTCAGCCTGGCCTAGTCTTAGCCATTGCGAACTTACGGAGAATGAACCAGTAGATACAAGATCTCCCCCTTGCTATGTAACTCTGCCTCTTAAATAAATAAATAAACCTTTAAAGAGAGTCATAGCCAAGGGATGTAATATTCTATAAAAATCAGATGTTCATGTTACTTTCATATTATCTATGTAGTCTCTGTAAATCTTGAGGAATTTACATGCAAACTTAAGTCTCTTCATCTAGGAGTTAACTTCTCTGTTGAATCTATTAATTGAAAACTGTAGATCCAAAGTTACATAGGTCATACTTGGTAACAACTATTAATTTTGTACTCACCACAGTATTCACAATATGACTTTGAACAACACTTGCTCTACAATTATTTTTGGAATGACAAAAAAAAACTAATTCACTCACCTAATATCTTCCTTCATACGCCAAACACTGCTGGTTAGTTAGAAGAAACATGAGATTTATGTAGGATTTTCCATAAATGGCTTATATAAATGCCACAATAATTTTTGAAATGGATAATCTTATCACTATTTTATAGATGAGAAAATCAATTTTCAGAGAGAGAGTAAGGATTTTTCACAGATAAACAGTTAATATTTGATATAAGTGAGATACAAAGCTCATACTAAACTCATTCCAGCTTCACAAAAGATATCAATATGGCTAAAAATAATACATTGTAAGAAACAGACTCACCCATGCACTCAAAAGATGAACTCAGACTCAGGAAATGTAGCAAAAGCTAGACTTTATCCATGATCTTGCAAGATTGGGTGCCTAGTGTGCCAGCACACCTAGGGTAGTTTACAGCAAACTATTTATTTCCTAGCCCACAGATCCCACCTCCAGTTTCTCATTGGCTGAGTACTACTGGGTTACAATCTTCACAGCATTTGTTTCAGCTGTTTTTGGCCACAACTGTCCTGTTTGCCTAAGAACTTCCAGGTGCACGTAACCTAGCTGCTATTCTAGGTAGTTGTCTTCTCACAACTAAACACCTTACTTTGAAAAAGAACCAAATGTTTACTTCTTATATACCAAAGATAATTAAAAAAAAAGAATAAAACATAATCCAAAGTACAGGTATTGAGGCAAGGAAGGTATTTCACTTCTGCACAATAGAAAAAACAACAGAACATTTGAAGAAGCAACATAAAATCAAAATCAGTGTAATTGGCGCTTGGTAGGTTGAGATTATGCTTCACACCTGTGAGAAATTCCAACATAATTTAAACAAGCTTATTCTCTCACTTCACATTGAGAGGGTTCCAAGATGCCTCTCCAGTGTTGCCCTTAGGTTATAGCTTTCAGTACCATGGTCTCAGATTCCAACTGAAACTTCAGCTAAGGCCATCACCTTCCATGCATCAGGGAGGAAGTGGAAGGAAAGTATAAACTCATTTTATTAAGATTTATTTATTTACTTGAAACAGAATTACAGAGACGGGGAGAAATAGAAAGGTCTTCTATCCGCTGGTTCACCCTCTAGATGGCCACAACACTTGAGGCTGAGCCAGTCTAAAACCATGTGTCAGGATCCAGAAGCTTTGTCCAGGTCTCCCATGTGAGTGCAGGGGCCCAAGGATTCTGGCCATCTTCCACTGTTTTTCCAGGCACATTAGCAGGGAAACTGGATTGGAAGTGGGGCAGCTGAGACTTGAATTGGTGCCGATATGGGATGCGGGCACAGCAGGCGGTGCTTAACTTACTACGCCACAATGCTGGCCCAATTTATTTTTAATGCCATTTCCTGGACACTGTACTTCCTTGCTTCCCATTGCCTTAATCCTGCCACATATCCACATCTGTCTATAGGAGAAGCTGGCAAATGTATCATTTATTCTGGGCAAGAAGGGTGCTTGGTATAGGAGTTCAAACATCACTTGGTATGCCTGTATGCCACATTGAAGTGCCTGAGTTTGCGTCCCAGCTCCACTCCTGAGTCCAGCTTCCTGCTAATGTGCAGTCTGGGAGGCAGCAGGTGAAGGCTCAGGTAGTTTGGTTTCTGCTACCCACATGGGAGAACTGAACTGAATTCCCAGATACTGTCATTGGCCTCTGTGGACATTTGAGGAGTGAGACAGCAGATGAGAGTGTGCTCACTCTCTCACTCACTCTCTCCCCTCTCTCTCTCTCCCTCTCAAATAAATATTTTTTTAAAGAAATGTGGCCTTTATTCTCAACAGCAAAAGTATCAGTTAAAAACTGGAAGGTAATTTGCAGAAGAGAATAGGTGTTAAAGGACAACCAGAGTTGCTGTTTTAGTATCAAACCCAAACTCATTATCATTCTCCATGGCCAAGTTTTCCTCTTCTCACTACTAATAGTGTAACTCTTTTTTGCTTCATTAATACTCAAACGTGTTTGCTTTTAAGTGAATTTAGGGAAATAACACAGGAAAATATAAAGTTATATAATCAAGCAAGCCTAGAATTGCAACATCGGCTTCTACTTGGAATTTTTTAATTGGTTGGAAGTTTTCTAAATCCTTTGTTATTTGGCCTTCTATTTTTTTAAAATAGGAAATATAATGCATTTGCCTTTGAGATTTACAAACACTACATGTAATAATTTAGATATTTAGTGTGCTGTCTGGGTCACAGTAAGTATTCTATAAATGCTAGCTTGTTATTATCCTCTTCTTCATTTTGGCTTTTCCTTTCTGTTCATGATTCTTACCAAGTCAGTTGTCACTTCTTTGAAAGATAATCTAGAGGAATACTCACATCTTGTCCTTCTCCACACCCTGTGGTCAGCTCATCTCATTAGTACACACATGGCTCTGACAGTAGCCCCTAAACTGACTCCCATGCTTTCCTTCCTTCTCCCCTGAAAGCCATTCAATCCAGCAAGCCAGAAATTCCTTCCAAAAAGGAACTGTGATGACAGAGATTTGCCATCGATACAAAAAAGTCCATAGCATCTTATATGAAATATGATAGATGAGAATATAGCATGATGTTCTACAGGATGGAATTAGGTCCTTTTATCCCCATTGTCCCCTGACATACCAAAACCTTTGAGCTTGGTGTTCGTATGACCCACATACCAGGTCTGTAACAGCCTCAATTTCAGTTTTGTAACCTATCCGCCTACATGTCTTCTTTAACAATCCCTGAATGACTTTACCCTGGTAGCAACACATATAAGCATGTTTTAACTGATTGCCCACCCCAAATTTCCCACCATCAAAATCTAATTTCTGGGGTTTTCATTGTGGTGCAGCAAGCTAAGCAGCCACCTCTGAAGACAGGATCCCATATCAGAGCACTGGTTCAAGTCCCAGCTACTCCACCTCTGATCCAGTCCCCTGCTAATGTGCCTGGGAGAGCAGTAGAAGATGTCCCAAATACTTGGGTCCCTACCACCTGCATGGGAGACCCAAATGGAGCACCAGGATTCTCAATTCAGTTTCACCAACCCACACCTTTTCAATAACTTGTGGAGTGAACTACAGGATGGAAGAACTCTCTTTCCATCTCTCTTTCTCCCCCTTTCTCCATCTCTCTTTTTCCATCTCTCTCACTGTTCTCTCAAATAAGTAAATACTTTTTTAGGGGCCAGCGCCGCGGCTTATTTGGCTAATCGTCTGCCTGTGGAACCAGCACCCTGGGTTCTAGTCCCAGTCGGGGCACTGGATTCTGTCCGGGTTGCTCCTCTTCCAGTCCAGCTCTCTGCTGTGGCCCGGGAGTGCAGTGGAGGATGGCCCGAGTGCTTGGGCCCTGCACCCCATGGGAGACCAGGAGAAGCACCTGGCTCCTGGCTTCAGATCGGCACAGCACGCCAGCCTTAGCAGCCATTTTGGGGATGAACCAACGGACAGGAAGACCTGTCTCTCTCACTGTCTAACTCTGCCTGTAAAAAATAAAATTTTAAAAATCTGATTTCAGAAGCATATATGGCAAAATATTACTAATAATGGAATAAATAAGGTTAAGAGTTTCACTATATTTCCTGATTTTCTATGTTTTTGAAATTTTACTAATAAATGTTAAAAATGTTTTTAAGTAGAAACCTAACCTGTTCCTCAGGAATAAAACAATCTTTCATGCTGGAAATCCTTCTTTGCTTTTTTTTCCACATGGAAAATGGAATGTAGCTTCCACGTCACCTCCTAATTTTTGGCTCGCATTTTAGTGAAATGTGCATGTAGTGATTTCTGCTTGCCAGGTTGTAAGCACCATGTGGGCTTAGCAAATGTCTCAGTAATAAACCCTAATGCATTACATGTATAATTGAAGTAAAAGGAGATATATCAGGGCAGGCATTTAACCCAGTGGTTAAGATGCCAGTGTCCCATATGGGAGTATCAAGCTTCAGTACCCAACTACAGCTCCTGATTCCAACTTTCTACTAATGCAAACCCAGGGAGGTGGCACTGATGGCTCAAGTAATTGAGTTCCTGTCACCCACATGGGAGACCTGAATTGATTTCCCAGTTCCTGGCTTTCACCCAAGTTGAAGATTGGGATATTATTGCAGACATTCGGAGAGAGTAAGCTCTGTCTTTCTTACATTCTTCCATGAGCTCTATCTCTCAAATATATGCATATGTGTGTGTGTGTGTGTGTGTATATATATATATATATATATATATATATATATATGCAAAGAGATACCTACCTAGCACATGTTGTATGAATGTGGAATTCACATCATAAATAATTAATGAAGATAAATAATAATATTGATAAATAGCAAAAGCAAAAATAAAACACCATAGGAAATATTTTTCAACATTAGAAAGCTAACACTTCTGATAAAATCTTGAACATTTTCTAGAAACTGAAAATTCTTGGCATGTAGATCATTTCCAATCAGATTATATTTTTTAAATGTATTTGAAAGGCAGAGTCACAGAAAGGTAGAGGCAGAGGCATAAAGAGAAAGAGAGATCTTCCTTCCGTTGGTTTACTCCCCAAATGGCTGCCATGGCCGCTGCTGTGCCAATCCAAAGCCAGGAGCCAGGTGTTTCCTCCTGGTCTCCCACGTGGGTGCAGGGGCCCAAGTACTTGGGCCATCCTCCACCACCCTCCTGGGCCACATCAGAGAGTTGGACTGGAAGAGGAGCAGCCGGGACTAGAACCCAGCACTCATATGGGATGCCAGAGCCACAGGCAGAGAATTAACCCAGTGAACCATGGTGCCGGCCCCTCAGATTATATTTTATACCCATAAAGTATATATTGAGACTTCAGTCTAAGTTTTCAGCCAAGTGGAGTCAACAGTGATTTATCCCCAGACTTCATAGACATTCAGATTTTATGTTTGACATTGCCTGTCATGGGACTCTGAGTCATAAGAAGAGAACTTAAGGTCATAAAGTTTGACAAATTGAGCAAAATAAAAAAGTATTTACTGGAACTATGGAAATTGGCTGAAGGGAAGCAACATGGCTATGCGGGAAAAGAAATTTTTAGATGAAATACTACGTAGGCCGGTGCCACAGTTCAATAGGCTAATCCTCCACCTTGCGGCGCCGGCACACAAGTTTCTAGTCCCAGTCGGGGCACCAGATTCTGTCCCAGTTGCCCCTATTCCAGGCCAGCTCTCTGCTGTGGCCAGGGAGTGCAGTGGAGGATGGCCCAAGTGCTTGGGCCCTGTACCCCACGGGAGACCAGGAGACGCACCTGGCTCCTGCCTTGGGATCAGCACGGTGCGCTGGCCGCAGTGCACTGGCCGCAGTGCACCGGCCGCAGCAGTCATTGGAGGGTGAATCAATGGCAAAAGGAAGACCTTTCTCTCTGTCTCTCTCTCTCACTGTCCACTCTGCCTGTCAAAAAAAAAAAAAAAAGGAATACTATGTAAAAATACATTTGATTGCATAAATAAAGGTATTACTGTGAGATGAGATCTGAATCGTGAATTAAAAGCACCTTTAAAGTTTTTTTTGTGTGTGCATAAACAGTATCCCCAAGTTAGTTCTAGAAAATAATTGCAAAGTCTTGATTCAGTATTCCCGAGTGAGTGATTTTGACTCTTTCAGTTAGTCCTAGGTTAGCAAGACTGTGTCAGTGTGTGTCATGAATTCATTCAAGGATTTATGGACCAGTGTTCATAAAGGCCAGAAATAGAAACTACACCGTGCAGCTGAACTATACTGATTTCTAGATGCCTCACACATTATATGCTATCATTCCTGATAGATTTCTTAGCACGGTAAAGCATGGAACTCTTCACAGTTTATTGAGAAATAGCAATATGAGTAGTCCAAATTTTCATGGCCAATTCATCTCTGCAGGAGAAATTATTATTGATTTGGACTTGCAGGGGAAACATGTCAGGAAGCTTATCCCTGGGCCACTAGGATGGAGGTTAGTGCTAAGAGAACAGGAAGAGAAACAGAAGCTCTGCCTATATTCCTAATTGAAAGGCAGGAAGGAGCGGGGTGACTTTTCCTCGATTTATATGCCAGTAAAAACTTGTTTACAAATTGTCTAGGAAAGAGGCAGAGGGCTCTTTTGACGTAGGTGCACAGGTTTGTTTATCCTATACAAAGTAAGAATTGATACTCAAATAAGGTTTTCACAAAATGTTCTCCCAGATTTGTGGAGCCTTGCCTAGAAATCACTGCTTTGTGCCTGGTTTTACAAGGTTCATGTGATGCCTCAAGAAATAAGGCACATCGTTAGCTATTGTTAGCCAGTACGCAGAGGGAGGATCCCCCCCCCAACTTCCACAGTCCTGTGTAGTTACCATCTGACGCCAAATTCAGAAAAATGCATTCGTGTTTCATTTCTGCCCTATGAATTTGTAGAGTAGCTTCAGAAAGACTATGGTCATCTTTGAAGAGCCATCTGAGGTATTCCTAACTACCTTTAAAGTTGCAAACTAAAATTAGGACAGGGCTCACTGAAGCAGGTTTTACACCATGCCTAAGAAATGGACTGCTGAGAAATGGTGACAGACAACTTTCAATGAGAGTTTGGATGGCTTTACTAGAGATCCCAGTAAAGGTCAACTTAGAAGATCAAAGAATAGGTGGGAGAATGGGGCAAGAGAAACGGGAGGCAACAAACCTAGGATAGAAAAGAGCCTTGAAAGGAAGCGTAGTGACCAGCAAATACAAAATGCCACATGGACAGCATGATTCAGGCAGAGACCTCTCCTGTAATTAAGCACTTCCCTCCCTTAATTTCCCCCCTTCTTTCCTATTTTCTTTAATTTTTCAAAAACATAATTTCCATCTAATCTTTAATCAGAGGCTTAAGGAACCACTAACCATAATATTCAATGAGTAAAAAAAAAAAAATACCAGAGTTTTGCAGGAGTATGAACAAGGGTTAAAAATAACAATCAAATCACAATATTTCTGTTTCATTCCTATGCATTTTTTGCATTTTATATAAACTAACACATATCAGAGAAAACATATATTTATCTAAAAAGGGATTAAAATTCTCCAGTTCTATGCATTTGCCAAAGTATTTCTCTTTCTTTTCCTATGAAATAGGAAAAACTGCTCAGAAAATAGAGAATTTTTAGTAATTCTCTTTTAGTTTCACATCTTCATAATTATTCAGAAGATATTCTGAAGCACAAAGCCTAGTTTCCGAGAACTCCAAAATGCTCCATAAGTCTTAAGCCTTCCTCTCATCGTTGTTTTCTCCTTCTGGGTTATAATGTAGGTGAAATGTCAAATAGTTCTTAGACGTAAGCCATCCTACTCCAAAGCCGAATGCTGAGTCCCGAGAATAGCATGAGAGGAGCACTTGGCCTGCGGCTCTGTCCCCTGCTTGGTAAAAGCACTTGCCAAGTGGTTCTTAGGACACAACCTGCTGAAATTTTGCAGTTGAACAGCAGCCCTCTGGAAGTCCACTATCACTGGGGAGGATAACACTCCCATGGCACAATAGTCAAGACAAAAAGTGTTTATTTCCTCCCGCCTGATTAACTTGCAAAAGGGGAAGGTTAAAAATGCAGAATATGAAAAACAGATCTCTGTCCCCTATGGGTCCACCGCCTTCTGCTGCAAATGTGAAAGCACTATGTATCTCCGAAGAGGCCAGGAGCTCCAATAGCAGGAACTGAAACAATCTAAAATTAGATGTTAATGGGGAAAGTCTCTGGGGACATTATAGAAAATGTTTGTTCATTTGTTTTCTTACATGTCATTCAGCCAGTGTTGTAAATTATAGGTCAAAGGTTCTGGCATGTTTCCAAAAGACTACTGCCTGTTACACTGAGTACAAATTCCAAGATAATTAAGGAGAGCTGCTAGGATTTCACCTTAAAGAAGAAGACATTCAGAGCAGAAAAGCAGCAGTGTCAAAGAAATAAAAAAAGACAGAACTCCCCACTGAGATTGAATCCAGCTGTGGAACACTTGTAAGGCATAGCTAGCAGCAAAGTTAACTTGAGAAGTTAACGAGAAACTAATAACTTACAATTTGCTCCATTTTGAGAGTGAAATCAAGAAAGAGAGGCAGAGGACGAAGCTAAGAACCTCAGGCAGTCTCGTCTGTGCCAAAATCCTTAGCCTTCAGATGCAAAACCTACCAGATTTGCACCAGTTCAATGAGGCCCTTCCTGTAACTACCCCTAGCCCCAGTAAAACTAACATAGTCACTGTCTGGAGTCCCTCGGAATGGAACAAGCATCCATTTTCATACTGATGTCATGGTCTTCACACTACAACAATATGGACACAGGCCATTCAGTTATGGATATCACAAATATTTCTTAATCACATTCTATTTTTTTGTTTTTTTTTCAGGATTTTATTTATTTTTATTTGAAAGGCAGAGTTACAGAAAGTCAGAGGCTGAGAAAGAGAGAGAAGTCTTCCAATCTGCTGGTTGACTGCCTAAATGACCACAACCACTAGAGCTGAATTGATCCAAAGCCAGGAGCTTCTTCTAGATCTCCCACACAGGTGCAGGGGTCCAAGCACTTGAGCCAACTCCCACTGCTTTCCCAGGACATAGCAGGGAGCTGCATCCGAAGTGGAGCAGCCAGGACTCAAACCAGCACCCATTTGGGATGCCGGCACTGCCGTAGTGCCGGTCCCTCACATTCTATTTGCTAGAAAAAAAAAAAAATACCAGGGTCGTGGTCTTGTCAAAGGGGATTTTACTAGCTAATGGGGGAGAAACAAATTATGAATACACAATTAAATAAATCTATGAGGAGAGGGTTGATAAGTTTATTAATTTCACAAACTGCTGTAGAGGTTCAACTAGAAATAGCAAAAGCAAGGGGACTTAAAGATGTGTAACGTATGCTCAGGAATGGAGCAAACTGAGCTGGTCAGGAGGTGGTACTGAACAGAAAAGACAAGAGCCTTCCATGCCAGGAAGGCTTAGGTTTTTTTTTTCTAGGCCACGATGCTAGTTGGTAGGGATTCATGTATCCCTAGTTTTGCAAGCTCCAAGGATGAGTCTTCTGCCAACCTATCCAACAAAATCAAACAAAAATTCCTCTTGCCATTGTCAGAGTTCATATTTTCCAACATGCCATGGCATTTTTCCCCATATTATTAGAATTATTCATTATTGAATTATATTTTTTGAAAATTTATATATTTATTTGAGAGACAGAAAGAGTGAGAGAGAAAGAAAGAGAGAAAGAGAGCACACTCCTTTCCACTTGTTTACTGCCCAAATGCTGGGGCTGGACCAGGGCTGAAATCAGGGACCAAGAACTCAGGCCAGGTCTCCCACATGGGCAGCAGGAACTGAATTAGTTGAGCCATTACTGCTGCCCTCCAGAGTTTGCATTCGCAGGAAGCTGGAGTTCTGAGTCAGAGCAGGGTATGCTACATGGGTATTCTCATATTAAAGGCAGAACTCTTAACCAACATGCTAAACATCTGCTCTCTGCCAATGATTTTTAGATTGAAATATGGAATTGCTGTTTTTGTAGGTTGAAAATATTCAAATATAAATAGTTACATGAGTTTTCATTTAATTGCTAAAAATGTATAAGTATTCAAAAAGTCCAATATTATAAAGCTTTTGGAACTTGGATCTTTATTAGTCGACATGGGAGCTTTATCCCAAATATTAGGTCTTATTTAATCAGCGTACTCAGTACATATTGGCCTATCACACAGATTTTAGTTGAGTAGGATCTTCGGATACCAAAGTAAAGAAACCAGAATCCTTTTACTCAGACCTTAGATTAATCACATAAAGGAACTTTTTAAAATCCCTTGACTATATCTAAAATAGGAATACCCAGATTCTAATTTTGTTGTGGGCTTCAAATGGTTGATTTATTCAAGAAAATAATCCAGGTCTCTAATCCCTAATACAAGAGCTTTTTGAGTAAGCTTTTATGTAATTTCTAAATATCAGCTAACCATAACATTTCAAGTTTCTATTTTCCCCCATATTACATAAATGTCTGTATTTCCTCAGGTATTTGTATCAATAATATATTAACCTTGCTTTATAGTACTCTTTATTTGCATTTTACCCATTCTCTTCATAATGAGTTAGGTTTTATTTTCTGCCTCCTTTTCATTCTTTTTCTTTGAACTTCTAACAAGTGTGTTAGCACTGCTTCATTTCTTGTTATCCATAGAAGTTGTAGAACTGGTATAAAACAGAAAGGAAAATATAGCTCTGTTGTCCTCCCCAAGATCTGTTAGGATAACAAGTTCCCAAAGTTGCCTCTGGAAAGCCTTATAGGGAAAGATGAAGAAAAACAAGGAAGTGAACTCTGTTCTCTGAGACACATAGCCTTGACCTGAACAGATTGTGCTTTCTTTGGGCTTTGTATTTTCAAAATACAAAGAAAAGTAGACAAAAAAAAAGAATGTTTATTTCAAATATTTACTTGGGCTCACTAAGTTTTGTATACTTATTTTAGATTTAAGGTATGTAAAATAACCAGAGGTAGTAAACCATAAACCAAAGTAATGTCAAGTTATTTTTTAAAATTCAAAATATGGTAAAGAATAAGCAAATAGATAATTATAATGACTGCGCTCTAAAAATAACTTGAAAGAGACAGAGGAGGGATGTGCACTGCAATGCAGCAGGTTGAGCTGCCTCTTGGGATGTTGAATCTTATATTGGAGAGCCAGTTCAAATCCTGGTTATTCTGTTTCTAATCCAGTTTCCTGTGAAGTTGCTGATGATGGACTATGTACTTGGTTTCCTGCCAACCCTGTGGGAGATCCAGATGGAGCTCCCAGCTCCTGACTTTGGCATTTGGTGACTGAACACCTGATGGAAGATCTCTCTGTCCCTCCCTCTCTCCCTCTGTCTGTCAAAAAAATCTTAAAACATAAATAAGGAGAGGGGAGAAGAGGAAGAAGACGAGGAAGAGGGAAAAAGAAGAAGAAGGAGGAGGAGGAAGAGGAGGGGAGGAAGAAGGAGGAAGGGAAAAAGAAGACAAGGAAAATATTTAACAATAGCTATACTTACTGATTTATTTTTATTGATATGGACATTAGTCAATAAAGCTGTCAGAAAGTCAATTAATATGTTTCTAAGGGTCTTTTATGCCTCAGGCACTAGGGGAAAGTAAGAAATTTGAGTTATGGAGCTGGCGCTGTAGATCACTTGGTTAATCCTCCTCCTGCGGCACCTGCATCCCATATGGGCGCCAGGTTCTGTTCCTGGTTATCCTCTTCCAGTCTAGCTCTCTGTTGTGCTCCAGGAGTGCAGTGGAGGATGGCCCAAGTGCTTGGGCCTCTGCACCCACATGGGAGACTAGGAAGGGGCTCCTGGCTTTGGATCGGTGCAGCGCTGGCCATGGCGGCCATTTGGGGAGTGAACCACGGAAGGAAGACCTTTCTGTGTCTCTCTTTCACTGTCTATACCTCAACCTGTCAAATTAAAAAAAAAAAAAAAAAGAAATTTGAGTTAAATACATCCCCTGCTCAATGGATCTTCTGGTTAAGGTCCTGGACTCATAGTTTTTCTCCAGAAACTAGAGTAGAAGGTAGGGGTGAGGAGAGAAGGTATGGTTTTAGTAGGAAGTAGAATTTTAGGGAGACAAAATAGGCTTCAAAAAACGCAAAACCTGAAATTTCAAAATTTTCCACTCTCAAATTATCCTAGGTGGGACTTTAAGAAAAAAAAAGAACAACTTTGTTACCCAGAAAGGCTTTCTCAGTAGTGAAAAGCAGCTGACTGTGCCTTTCCACACTGTGGTTGCCTTGAAATTCCTTTTGGCAAGTTGTCAAGAGATGTCAATAGGCAAAAGCCCTAAAGAAATCAGGCTACAGGCAAAGTGCTGATGAAGTCAAAGAAGGAGAGATCCTCTGAGAAATCCGTATCAGTGCTGCGATGTCCAAGTGCCCTCCTCTGTACTTGCATTGCCTCATAAGAGAACAAAATCCAAGAAAGTTTCTTGCAGGAAGTACTCAGAAAGTTATATATGAACAGCTGATGATTTCTAAGCACAAATTTCATAGCTACTTATGACAGAAAAATACAGCAACAAATGATAGAAAAGGGCTAACATTTTCAACCTTAGCTATCTATGACAAGTTATATTATAATGAGTGAATGATTAATTGAAGTAAATCAGCATAAGGTTTCAGAATTCTTTGATTTCCTCAACAACTCTGAATTGTAATTTAATTATCTCTGTCACGTGATTTTTTTGCATGTCTCTCAAATAAGTCTAACACTAATTTGTATGGAGAGTTGTTTTGTTGCTATGCTTTGGAAAAAAAAAACCTGAAGAATGTTTTCATAAAGTTTTTTTGCATTTGTTTACAAAGGTGATTCAACCATATTTAAGGATCTCCAGAGTTGCTGACCTCAGGTAAATGAAGACTGGACACAGCCATGTTAGAGAAGGAACTTAACAGAGAGAAGTACAATGCACATTCAAGGGAGAAAAATTTGTTCAGGGGTGCTGAGGCCACCATGACACCCCATCTTGATGCACCTTCACACCAAAAGGCATTCCACAAACGGTGCAAGAAATCCCTCCCTGTGAGACAGTGGGGACACTCACCTTGCCTACTTGGGTGGATGTGAATGCAGTTTGTTTGATGGAGCTGATCAGCAGATTATCTATCCTTGACTCATAGTTGAGATATCATGGCTTACTGGTTAAAGGCCCCTAGAAAAACACACTCTTAGAGGTAACTCATGGGGCTGGCGCTGTGGCGCAGCAGGTTAACTCCCTGGCTTGCAGTGCCAGCATCCCATATGGCTGTTAGTTCGAGACCTGGCTGCTGCACTTCTGATCCAGCTCTCTGCTATGGCCTGGGAAAGCAGTACAAGATGGCCCAAGTCTTTGGGCCCCTGCACCTATGTGGGAGACCTGGAAGAAGCTCCTGGCTCCTGGCTTCAGATAGGCACAGCTCCAGCTATTGTGGCCAACTGGGGAGTGAACCAATGGATAAAAGACCTCTCTGTCTCTCCCTGCCTCTTCTCTCTCTGTGTAACTCTGACTTTCAAATAAATAACTAAATCTTTAAAAAATAAATAAATAAATAAAGGTAACTCATTTATAGATCACCTTGTATCATTCTGGGAGGAAGACTTCACTTACATTTTAAAGTTTACTTTAAAATAATAAGTAGTAAGTTTACTACTACTTATTACTTAATCTTTACTATTCATTATTTTACTGCAATAATATTGTAAATCTACCTGAATATTTTTAACCATCTGCATAATGGGAAATAAATTTTAAACCTACTTTAAAAGTACTCAGAAGAATAGGTTTTCTAGATTTCCTCACAGAAATCTCTATTTTTTTAAAGATTTATTTATTTATTTGAAAGTCAGAGTTACACAGAGAGAGGAGAGGCAGAGAGAGAGAGAGACAGAGAGACAAAGAGAAAGGTCTTCCATCCTATGGTTCACTCCCCAGATGGCTGCAATGGCCGGAGCTGTGCCTATCCAAAGTCAGGAGCCAGGAGCTTCTTATGGGTCTCCCACACAGGTGCAGGGGCTCAAGGACTTGGGCCATTCTCTACTGTTTCCCAGGCCATGGCAGAGAGCTGGATTTGAAGAGGAGCAGCCGGGACTAGAACCAGCACCCATATAGAACCGGCACCCATATGGAATGCCGCCGCTTCAGGCCAGGGAGTCAACCCACTGTGCCACAGCACTGGCCCCCAGAAATCTCTTTAATAATTGAATAATGCTTGCAAGTATATCTCTTAATTTATTTATTCATTTGTTACCCTACTAAGATTTGCTGAGGACACAGGTGTGCCAGGTACTATGAAAATTAAAAAGAATGAAAAAGAACCAGTCCAACTCAGTAAGTTCTGAGACCAGCTCAGGAAGCCCATAATCTCATCCAAGCAGAATGGCAGCAGTTATAATGGAACCGAGCCACTTCTACTACTGATTTATCTTTCAACCTAAGTAGAGAGATGAATTATTGGGAGATTTTTTTTAAATAGAGAGAGATGTATTTCCAATTAATGAAAAGGGCAATTTCCCTCGAGTCTCATAACCCCATGATTGGCAATTTTTTTTTTTTTGACAGACAGAGTGTACAGTGAGAGAGAGAGACAGAGAGAAAGGTCGTCCTTTTCCGTTGGTTCAACCCCCAATGGCTGCTGTGCCAATGGCTGCTGTGGCCTGCGCTGATCCGAAGCCAGGAGCCAGGTGCTTCCTCCTGGTCTGCCATGCGGGTGCAGGGCTCAAGGACTTGGGCTATCCTCCACTGCACTCCCTGGCCACAGCAGAGAGCTGGACTGGAAGAGGGGCAACCGGGACAGAATCCAGTGCCCCAATCGGGACTAGAACCTGGTGTGCCAGTGCCGCAGACAGAGGATTAGCCAGTGAGCTGCAGCGCTGGCAGCATGATTGGTAATTTTTCTGGAAAAGAAGACAGATAATTTGGGTTGTGCTAGTAGCTTCTGGGCTGTGACTGGAAGATCTCTCTTCCTTCCCTCTATAATCACAATTCTTTTTTTTTTTTTTTTGACAGACAGAGTGGACAGTGAGAGAAAGAGATAGAGAGAAAGGTCTTCCTTTGCTGTTGGTTCACCCTTCATTGGCCGCCGCGGCCAGCTCGCTGTGGCCAGCGCGTCGCGCTGATCCGAAGCCAGGAGCCAGGTGCTTCTCCTGGTCTCCCATGGGGTGCAGGGCCCAAGCACTTGGGCCATCCTCCACTGCACTCCCAGGCCACAGCAGAGAGCTGGCCTGAAGAGGGGCAACCGGTACAGAATCCAGTGCCCTGACCAGGAGTAGATCCCGGTGTGTGCCGGCGCTGGAAGGCGGAGGATTAGCCTATTGAGCCATGGTGCTGGCCTATAATCACAATTCTTAAATAACTCCACAACCTGACACAGTTCTTTAAAACTCTGAGAAATAAAATATTTGGGACAACACAGAGGAACCAGGTAAACATTTTGTTTAATTGTTAACTTCATAAAAATGCCAAAATAGTTACTTTTATACTGTATAGTCAGGCATTGTGGCTCAGTGGATTAAATCACCACTTGTGATCCCAAAATACCATTTGGGTGCTGATTCAAGTCCTAGCTGCTCTACTACCTATCCAGCTCCCCTGGTAATTGCCTAATGGCTTGGGAAAATCATTAAAAATTAACCTGAGTGCTTGGGCCCCTGCCACCCACATGGGAGACCCGGATGAAGCTCCTAGCTCCTGGCTTCAGCCTGGCCCAGCCCTGGATATGATGGCCATTTGGCAAGTGAAACAGCAAACAGAAGATCTCTCCCCCTTTCTCTCTCTCTGTTCTCTCTTCTCCACTCTGATGTTCAAATAAATAAATGAATCTCTAAAAAGTCATGACCAATATGGTAATGTGCGACTGGGATTGGTTTTGATAACATCTAATTCACTCTAACTGTATCTTGGTTTATCCATCAATGGTCTCTGTTCATTAACAGGATTGATCTTCTTTGGCAAATATTGCTACGAAGGGTAAAAGTCACTCTCTACCAGAAGAAAGTGAGGCAGCAGTAGGCAATGATACAACTTATCATTTAATGAAATGTCATAATCTGCATTCTCAGGATTTATAGAAATTTTAAAAAATGGAAGGGAGAACACTCTCAATTTGTAAAAAATAAGCCAGCAAATCCTTGCACATCTGTTAGGAAAACAATAATTCCAAAAGTATCTGGGGTAACTGCTAATAACCAAAAATTTCAAAGAAAACATAAAAAACAATAATGTCTTAGAATTCAATTAGAGCTAATCTAAAATATAAAGGGATATATAACTTGAAAATTATTTTCAAACTGCCATAAAAGCTTCTGTGATAAAGCTTTCCATTTCATTAATTCATGTATCTAAATAGAAAATATTATTTTGCATGCATTTATTCTAGAATAATATTGGAATCTAAAAGAAGTAACCATTCTCTAGAGGAAATAGTCACACAAACAAAAGACATACTTTTCATTTCCAGTGGAAAATTTTATTAACAGCAATTGCCTGGATATCTAAATAGTCTTAAACACTTAACTATAAACTTTTTTTGCTCAAATAGATGTACATAAATGCATTTCAGTGCAGCAGAAACTGTTGGAAATGATTACAGTCATTTGTGGGTGTGTTGCTATAACAACACACCACAAACTGAGTGGCTTCTACACAACGAACATTTATTCCCCAGTTATGGTAGCTGGGAAATCCAAGGCCAAGGTAAGGGTCTTCTCACTGCATTCTCTCACAGTGGATGAGTTGAAAAATCTTTCGATAGTTTCTGACATAAAAATGGGTCTCATCGTTGTGACTTCATAACCCTCACACTGGGGATTAGATATCAAAACTGGAATTTTCAGGGAATAAAAACAATCGGACCATAATAGTGACCAAGAACAAAATCATTGTTCCAGGTCCCTGAGATTCAAGAATTGTTTGTTAATACAGTTTGACTTGGGGGCCGGCACCATAGCTCACTTGGTTAATCCTCCGCCTGCAGTGCAAGCATCCCATATGGGCACCAGGTTCTAGTCCTGGCTGCTCCTCTTCCAGGCCAGCTCTCTGCTGTGGCCCAGGAGGGCAGTGGAGGATGGCCCAAGTGCTTGGGCACCTGCACCTGCATGGGAGACCAGGGAGAAGCACTTGGCTCCTGGCTTTGGATTGGTGCAGTGCCGGCCATGGCAGCCATTTGGGGAGTGAACCAATGGAAGGAAGACCTTTCTCTCTGTCTCTCTCTCCCACTGTCTGTAACTCTACCTGTCAAATAAATTTTTAAAAAAAGTTTTAAAAAAACAGTATGACTTGTTCTGATTTGAATGATGTAACACCTTATGATTCTACTTTATCACTTTTTTCAAGAGATTAAAAGCTCAAAAAAACTCTTTCCCAGTTTAGAACCATATCCACACTCAAAACAACATTTTGATTCTATCAAGTGTTTGGTACAGTGGTTAACAAGCTACTTGGGATGCCAGCAGCCCATGCTGGGATGTCTGGGTTCAAGTCCTGGCTCCGCTCTTGTTTCCTGCTTCTAGCTAATGCACACCCTGGGAGACAGGCATTCATGGCTTAAGTGTTCAGGCCCCTGCCACGCTTGTGAGATACCTGGATGGACGTTTTAAGAACCTGGCTACAACTTGGCTGTTGTGGGACATTTGGGGAGTGAACAAAAAGGATGGAAGATCTCTGTTGTGTGTGTGTGTGTGTGTGTGTGTGTGTGTGATGTGCATCATGTGTTTCAAATAAAATTAAAATAAATAATAAAAAATTAAAAATAGGGGGTCAGTATTTTGGTTCAATGGATTAAGCTATTGTGTGCAAGGCTGGCATTGTGGCACAGCAGGTAAAACCACCACCTGTGACACTGACATCCCATATGGGTGCCGGTTCGTGTCCTGGCCAGTCCACTTCTGATTCAGCTCCCTGCTAATGGCTTGGGAAAAGCGGTTGAATATGGCCTGAGTGCTTGGGCCCCTGCCACCCATGTGGGAGACCTGGAAGAAGCTCTTAGCCGCTGACTTTGGCCTTACTCAGCCCTGGCTGTCGTGACCATCTGGGGAGTAAACCAGTCATTAGAAGATCTCTGGGCCGGCGCCGTGGCTCAATAGGCTAATCCTCCACCTTGAGGCGCCAGCACACAAGGTTCGAGTCCCAGTCGGGGCACCAGATTCTGTCCCGGTTCCCCCTATTCCAGGCCAGCTCTCTGCTGTGGCCCAGGAGTGCAGTGGAGGATGGCCCAAGTGCTTGGGCCCTATACCCCATGGGAGACCAGGAGAAGCACCTGACTCCTGCCATCCGATGAGCATGGTGCACCGGCCATAGTGTGCCGGTCGTGGCGGCCATTGGAGGGTGAACCAACAGCAAAGGAAGACCTTTCTCTCTGTCTCTCTCTCTCACTGTCCACTCTGTCAAAAAAAAAAAAAAAGAAGAGAAGAAGAAGATCTCTGTCTACCTTTTCCTCTTTTTCAGCGACTCTGACTTTCTAGTAAATAATAAATCTTAAAAAAAAAAAAAAGTGCTTGCGACTCTGGCGACCCTGGAATGCCACACCTGAGCACCTGGTGGAGTCTGGCCCGCCATACTTCCTTTCCAGTTTCTTCCTAATGCACCTGATGAAGCAACTGAAGATGGCCTAAGTACCTGGGTCCCTGCCACCCGTGTGGGAAACACTTACGGAGTACCAGGCCCAGGCTGGCTTTTAGCTGGACCAGCCATTTGGGAGTGAACCATCAGAGAGGCAATCTCTCTCTCTCTCTCCCTCTCCCTGTCATTCTGCATTTCAAAGAAATAAAAATTCATTTAAAAAATCTTAAGAAAATACTCATTTCAATACAACAATAATTCATTCTTGCAACAGATTTTGGATGCCTGCCAAATCAGATCCTATGTCAAGATATAAGACCATAATGGCAAATAACACTGATTATCCTCCCTAGTTATTTTGAACCTTGACTATGAGGAGTTAAAAATGAGAGTATGTATTTTATCTACTGATGAATACCATTAGCAAGATAAACCAAGTGTGTTAGGGGAGACCAAATGACAATATTTGGCCCAGTGTAGAGTAATAGAAAGTTTGGTGTTTTTTTAAATTTCATTTTAAGATAGTATAAAGACTATAAAGTACAGCTCAAACTGGAACTGTTTAAGATAGTAAGGAAATTCAAGACAGAGGAAACCGTGGTGGCAAAAATCCTACAGTCTAGAAGGGGCAAAAAAAAAATATCTGTGGGCCACAACCCTGAAGCCTGGAGTAGGGATGTGGTGTTGTGACAATAAAAGGAGGGAGGAATTAGACAAGAGCTAGGTCACACAGGGCTCTGTGAGCTGTAGCAAGGCCACCTGCTGCCTCATGAATCAAGTATCCAAGTCAAACTAGCTCTGGACCTGGCAGCCTGAGCAAATGCGCATGTGCGAGGCAGAAGCAGGCTTCTTCCCAGAAGCGATCCGTGTGTGTCTGCACACAGGCAGCTAACCTATGCTATTCCTTACCCATGACTTACTTGGAATAACTGTTGCCCGAAGCAGCATCATTGTTCTCACACATGCAGAGGTCAGAGGTGAAGGAAGATGATAAGAACGACCACAACAGATGAGGTCATGGGCTGCAGGAAGGCCACACCTCAGGGAACTAGAAATTCACTGTTGTTGTGACCCCAGTTCATCTATGTGCATTTGCTCCTGCTGTGGGTTATGCTTCCCTCAGACTCCTCTTACTCCTTGGTCCTCACGGCCTTCTGTTTAACTCCTAGCCAGATCTGGTTTCAGGAAGTGAGCTCCAAATCCTTCAGCTTGGTAACAACCCGAAGATTTTGGTTTCTGGTAATACAGCATTCCATGGGGAATCTATCCAAAGGTATTTAAGTGTCTATTTCCCTGTAACTTTGTTCTATTGTGGAGTAAGGGGTGATCCTTTGAACAGTCTGTGGATCTTCTGTCCTCAAGAAGATTGTAGATATCGAGTATATCTGTGTGAGTTTAGGGATTACTATATGTTGAAGAATATTGTACATGAATCTATAATAATACATTCTGAATGTACTATAGAAATGATGCCAGGGGCCAGCACTGTGGCATAGTGGGTTAAGCTGTTTCCATGTAGCACTGGTATCCCATGTGGGCAGTGGTTTAAGTTCCAGTTGCTCCACTTCCAATCCAGTTCCTTGCTAATGCACCTGGGAAAGCGGTAGAGGATGGCCCACGTGCTTGGGTCCCTGCCACCCATGTGGGAAACACAGATGGAGCTCTTGGCCATTGCAGCTATCTAGGGAGTGAACCAGTGGAGGGCAGATCCCTATCTATCTATCCATCCATCAATCTATCATCTCTTCCTGTCTCTGTAATTCTTTCAAATAAACAAATACATCTTCTTAAAAATAAAATAAAAATGATGTCAGGTAATATTATTAAAAATAAGTCAGAGGAAAATTGTCTGAAAAAAAGCAGTGTAAATATGAATGGAAATGAGTTGTCAGTTGGAAATAAATTACAGAGTTAGAGAGAAAAGTGGATGTGGAAATGAAGTAAGGGTGAGTGACTGGGCCGCTTCGGGCTATTGAGTAAAAGACGACACAGTGTGAAGAGCCAGTTTGCTGGAGGTGGTGACATGGTGGTGGTCTGTTTGGGACAGGCTTGGCTTGGAGCGTGTTACTGGGGCAGTTCCCCAGAAAGCTGGCTTGTGTGGAAGAAGTTTATTAAGGAGAGTTCTCAGGTCAGCATCTGTGGAGGAAATTAAAATAGAATGAATAGAATAGAATGAGGCAGAGGGGGAAGCTGGGCTTCAGCATGCTAACAGCAAGGCCTCAGCCAACCCCAGGGGAGCTCTGAAGCTCGGATACACCTGCACATTTATCCTGACTGGAGGCACCAGTCCTTGGATGCAGAACAACACCCCAGGGAACTGCATGACTTCGGCTAAGGTAAACATTTTCATTTGCAGGAAATTTTTGGAGAGAACTGACAGCTCTCAGCATTCTAGTAACTCACTAAGGAAGTAAGCCTCTTGTTCCTGGGTGGCTCAGCAGAGCATTACAATAGGGTATTTCTGGGAAGTTCTAGTAAACAGGACCCTTATGCTACTCAAGATTAAGTGTTTTTTTTTCCTTTCAAAAATTCATTTATTTATTTGAGAGTCAGTTACAGACACAGAGAGGAATGGAGAGAGATAGAGGTCTTCTATCTGCTAGCTCACTTCCCAAATGACCACAAAGGTCAGGGCTGCGCCAGACTGAAGCCAAGAGCCAGAGGCTTCATCCAGGTCTCCCACATGGATGCAGGGACCATCTTCCACTGCTTTCCAAAGGCACATTAGCAGGGAGCTGGATTGAAGTGGAGTGTCAGGACTCTAATGAGGACCTATATGGGACACTGGTGGGGCATGCGGGGGTGGGGGTGGGGCTAATCTACTATATCACAGCAGCAGCCCCAAGGTAAAGTATTATGCTGGGTCCCTAATCATCACTGTTTACCCAGGTGAGTGCTGTCAGAACACCTCCTTGGCATACTACAAGGTAAAATGCCATTTTTGGACAACTGTGATGTGTGAGGAACTGTGCCGATATTTTCTCATGTGTTAGTTATTTCACTGTGACAACAGATAGACATTAATAGCTCCATTTTTAGATAATAAGGCTTAAGCTCAGCAAGTCCTGCCTTTTTGCTACCCCATGCTGCTTACTGAGAAAGCTCTGCTAGCTTCACTCCTCAGGGGGTAGAATAGGTCTGAATTACAATGTCAGTTGAGTGGGAGGGTTTAGGTGAAGCATGCTATTTGGAAAGTGGGAAAAGATCTGGAAGGCCTTTGAGATTTAAGGAAGAACGTACCAAGAGAGAAAACAAGACAGAAACTCTGAAGGGAGTTAGAGTTGTGCAAATAATGATTTCACTCACTTCACATTAAGATAACTTTCTTTAAAGAGACTGGTATGAGGTCAAATAAAATTAAGCCCACAAGTATATAGCATTGTTGGCTGCTCATTCTAGGCAAATACGCAGGATAACAAAGACTTTCTCTGCATTCTGCCAAGGGCTCCTTACTACCACTAATGGGAATAGGTTGGGTTCGCATTGTTTGCAATGCTAAGACAGAAGATCAATCTGAGTCTTATTTCGTATCTGACTCACAGTTGGAGCTGACACATATCATGATATAAATCCAATTCCCTGACTGCTAGATCGGTGCTTACCTCGAAGAAATGGTCTAAGTTCCATAGCGGATATTTTCCATTTTAAAATGAAACTTTCTGATATCCCGGATGTATGTGTGGTTTATGATGATATTGCACATTTCAGGGAAAACAGTTTTTTTGTTTGTTTGTTTTATAAAGATTTTGAAGCATTGGGGGATTTTCCCTGGAACAGCAAAGAATTTGAGGAAATGTGGTAAGATACGGGACCAGGAGGGTATATCAGAGCCACAAGGCAGAGAGATGAGAATTTCCAACCTGGAACACCAGTCGAATTTTTTGAATAGGGCTTAGGGAAATGTATTTGGTCATGTTCTGAAGACTGGATGGAGAAGTGAGAGCAACAGGCTAGGGAATCATATTACCACACCATAAAGAGAATCTTTCCTGGTCTGAACTCAGGAATGAAAAGCCACATACAATAAGATTCACAATTTTCTCTCATCCCAGCCCTTTCCTCCTCAGAGTTCTAAAATATCCTCTAATTTCAAAATAAAATGATGGAAGCCAGCATGATAGTGTGGTAGGCTACACTTCCACCTCTGGCACCGGCATCCCCAATGGGCACCAATTTGTGTCCCGGCTATTCCTCTTCCAATCCAGCTCTCTGCTATAGTCTGGGAAAGCAGTAGAAGATGACTCAAGTGCTTGGGCCCCTGAACTCAAGTGGGATACCTGGAAGAAGCTCCTGGCTCCTGCTTTTGGTTCTCCCCAGCCTGGCTGTTGCAGTCATTTGGGGAGTGAACCAGCAGATGGAAGACCTTTCTCTCTATCTATCTTCTCTCTGTAACTCTACCTCTCAAATAAATAAATGAATCTTTAAAAATAAAACAAAATGATGGTCTCTCTCTTGAGTGCTAACCATAATCTTCTAAATGCCGATTTTATGTTTCCTTAAGGTGGACTTGCTGTTATATCAAATTAAACAAATAAAATGTCGATCATGCTGCTTTCTGTTTCAAGTATGTTTCTTTACCCCAGTCATATCCATTTACACTATTTGTACTAACATCAGCCCAATTCAAAATAAAATAAAAAGCTTCACTCACGCTATGCCTGTGACAAGTCTGCAGTGTAGTCACTGGTATCATAACTTTTGTTTACAGATGAGCTAACTACAGCTCAGGGTATTTGAATAATGATCAATGCCATAAAGTGAATGAAGACCACAAATCTACAAAAAGTGTTCTTTCACTGTAACAAATTTTCATCCCATGGTCCTCTTACCATAAGCAGCTATCATTTCTTTTCTTGATGTTGTTCCTGGTGTTTGCACATTATTTTTAAATGACTTTCCTGCATTTAGAACCCTAATTCTCATCCTGACTTTCTAATTGTACATAGTAGGTACTAGGATCCTGACTTGATTCTCTATGTTTATTCCCTTTTTTCCTGCTCTGTGTGGGGTGCACTGGTGGATCTCTATTCTTGGCATGATTCTCCAACTTGGCCACTCACTCCCTGACTTAACACTAATTATCACCTTCTTCTCACCTATAAAATAACTCCTTGCCTTGGGAACTAGAGCCTTCAAAAATCCCATTTGCACTTATATTTCTATTTATTGGTCTCCAATTGCTTCCATACATACAATCCTCAGACCACACTGATGTGTTTGAGATAACTCACTGCACTGTCTCTCTATCTCATCTATATCTGTGGGAATCCCTGCTTCTAGCTCTCAGGGCATGCAAGTCTTTCATCTGCAAAGGTCACGGGTGGTGCTATTCTGAGTTGATCCTCTAGGCATCATGCTAGGGATTTTATAGAACTTTTTCTAATCTACCAAAAAGCTTTATATGGCTCTCATTTTACAAGGCAAGAATTAAGTCTATAGATATCATGAAATCTGAACAAGATCACACAACTATCAAGAAAATGGTGTGCCTGCCTGGTGAGTAGCCAACAAATTCCATGACCTTGCAGTATTATATACTGTGTTCTGAATGCCTATTCTTTTATCCATTTGAAATTTTACCAGTAATTCAAAGACCAGTTAAATAATAACCTCATGCAACATTTCTTGATCTCCATATTAAAACCTACTGTTCTCTCCACTGATATCCTTGAATCTGTATGTATATGCATATATGCATGTATGTGCAATTCATTTTATATTTACCAAAACCTCTTATAACACAGTTCTCTTTTCATGTATACTTGTATTTGTATATAGCTGTATACTCTTCAATAGCATAATTCTCTAGTAAGACTAAAGTTCAAGATTTCAGTAGATACATAAGTAGGTTTGAATAGGCAGAATAGTCATTTGAAAATTACCTAGAGTAAAGGCAGTTCAACATCAGCACAATAAAAGGAGAGAAAAATGCAGTCATTGTAACAGATTGATTTATCTTGCTTGTACCTTCAGTAAACAGTAATGGCTGACTCTCTGATAGAAAACGAAAACCATAAGAATGAAAACATTGGAAGGGCTAGCACTGTGGCATAGTAGGTTAAGCCTCCATCTTCAGAGCCAGCATCTCATATGGGTACCAGTTCAAGTCCTGGTTGTTCTGCTTCCAAACCAGCTTCCTGCTTATGGCCTGGGAAATCAGCGGAAGATGGCCCAAGTGCTTGGGTCCTTGAACCCACGTGGGAGACCTGGAGGAAGTTCCTGGTTCTTGGTTTTTGATCGGCCCAGCTCTGGCCATTGCAGCCATTTGGAGAGTGAACCAGAGTGTGGAGGACTTATTTACTTACTTTCTCTCTCTCTCTCTCTCTCTCTCTCTTTCTCTCTCTCTCTTTCTCTAACTCTGCCTCTCAAATAAAAAATAAAAAAAAATTAAAACAGTGGAGTACAGCTTGATGTCAGGAGAGTTGTGGGCTTGTGACCTAGTGGATGCTTTCATGAGTCTTGGGCAGTGTAAGGTAAAGGAAAGTAGCTAGACAAGGATTCTCATAGTATGAGTTGTAGCAAAAGGCCCCAAGCTTTTTTACACAGTGAAGTTCTTCAGTGGCTAAACTGAAGGTAAGATCTGAGTCTTGTAGCCATATTCATAGCATCACCTTGAGTAGATCTTGCAGATGTAGGTTATCCAGAAGGCCAAACATATAACATCCAAGAGCCATTAGCTCCTTGTTGTACTTTAAATTTAAAAAATCTAATATATAAAATTTATAATATATCTCTTCAATAGCACTAGCCTTTTTCAATGCTCAATACTTGAAGCTAGTGGATATTATAATAGGCAATGTAGCTGAAGTATTAGTAACATGTCATATAAAAATTTTCTGGTGATTAAAATAGCTAGTTTTATTAATTTTTGCTAAAGTTTTCAATGTATTCACAAAGAAACACACATTTCTGTATCAAGTAAAACCACTCAGTGCTACATTAATAAAAAGTTCCCAATATCATTCCACAAACATGTTCCTCTGTTGTCCTCTCTTACCTCCCTCACTCCTGGTAATCAGTATTAATCATTTTCCCCAGCATTTTCGATTTTCGGTGCTCATGGAACCACACATATGTGGAGAGCTACATTCTATTAGCTATTTATTCCAATTGAAACATACTATCTATAGTTCCATACAGCTTATGTTTCTCACTTAACAACTTATGACACACAACTCCAGGCTGATGACCATGGATCTAAATCTTCACTTTAAATAATTGCACAGTATTGAAATACTAGAATCCATTCATTCATTCAGGGTAGGCATTTGGCCTAGTGGTTACAATGCCTGCATCCCTCATTGGTGTACCTGGGCTCGAGTTATGGCTCTAATCCCAATTCCAGCTTCCTGCTAGTGCTGACCCTGGAAGTCACAGAGATGTCTCAATTTGTTGGGTTCCTGCCTCTTATGTAAAAGACCTGGCTTGAGGTCTCAGTTCCTGGCTCCAGTCCAGACCACTCCTGGTCATTACAGTCATTTGGAGAAAGAAGCAGATATATTATCTGTTTCTCTCAAATTCTCAAATTAATAGAAGGATTACTTAGAAATATAAGAATCATTCATTCATTCATTCTCACACTAATGGTTATTCTAGTTGTTTCCAACTGGAAAATGTTTCAATCACAATCTTGCATCTGATTGTTATAATCAGAGTCATGACTCCCAAAATCAGATCAAACTGTAATCTCTAGTACCTGAGCAAATGACTGTGTTTCAAGATAAACTATTAAGGAGTGATTAAGTTAAGATGAGTCTATTGGAATGAACCTAACTCAGTGTGACTTATCAACTGCCTAACAGCTTTCAAAAGAGTTTTATTTTCCTGAATTGTTTTTTTCATTCATATTCTATGCCATCCTGGACTCTACTTAACAAAACCTTTTTTTTTTCTTTCTATCACTTCCCTATCTTGCATCAGTCATGCAAGTAATAGATTTTCTTGCTTTTCTCTTACTACTACTTTGTTAAGATCTTCAATTTTCTTATCCATTGCCTTACTTGACACCAAATCACCGGAAACGTTCCCATCTCTTTTCCATCTACTGAATCCTCTATTTGTTCACAGATATCAACCTGGCACATCTTTAGAGGCAATGGTTGTACTTTTGTATCTGCCTGAAAGTGTTCCAGATTGTTCTGTAGCAAGTAGGAATTGCCTGGATCTAATAAGCTTCTGGTTTCATCCTGCACTGTGCTTTGTTGTATGATTGCGTCTTCTCATTTCCACCCCCTGCGCTGCTTCGTCATCTGCATATCCTCTAAGCACTCTCCCAGGGGATGGTGACCATGCTGGGAAAGCCCAGCTTCTCCAGCAGCTTATGCTTCTCCATCTACCTCTCGCCTTTCCTGGCATTGGGTCATGAGCTCCTGTCCTTTTCGGATGAGCCCTTGGGCTTCTCCTCACTGCCCCAGGACAGTAGTGCCCATGAGTCATGCCTGGGAATTTATTTTTTAACTCATTGGCCATAGCAGAAAAACATGGAATGTTTATATATTTGCATGTTATCTTTGTGCAGGGGTCATGCTGACTTCTATTCTAATTGTAGTAGTTAGGCTCCCAAAACAAGCATTATTTGTTTTTGAAAAGTTTTTTTAAAGAATTGTTTGTTTATTTGAAATCTATTACAAAGAGAAGGAGAGACAGAGACAGATCTTCTGTCTGCTGGTTCACTCCCTAAATGGCTACAACTAGCCAAAGCCAGGAGCCTGGAACTCCATCTTGGCCTCCCAGCAGAGTTGCAGGGTCTAAGCACTCAGGTTATTTTCTGCCACTTTTCTAGGCATATTTACAAAGATCTTGATCTAAAGTGAAACAGCTGGAATACAAACTGGCACTAATATGCATTACCAACATCATAGGCAGTGGCTTAACCCACTGCACCATATACACTATTTATTTATTTATTCAAAGTTAGAGGAAGAGGCAGAGAAAGGAGACCTTTCATCTGCTAATTTTCTCCCCAAATGTCCACAACAACCATGGTTTGACCAGGCAAAGCTGGGAGCCCAGAACTCTATCCTGTCTCCTACATGGATGACAGGGGCTCAAGCACTTGGGCCATGATCTGCTGCCTCCCAGACACATTAGTGGAAACATGGATTGGACACATGGAGTAGCCAGGATTCGAACCAGGAACCCTGATACTGGATGCAGGTGTCCCAAAGCACAGCTTAACTTTTGTGCCACAACACCCACCAGTGAAGTTGACTTTTAAGATTAGTTTTTGACAAATGTACCTGTCCCATGGTTCAAATCTTTCCAGTATTGCTACAGAGGATGTCAACTATGTCTTCTGACAATATTCTTATAGCCTAAGTAAGTTCATGAAAGGATAAAACATAAACAGCTTTGAGTGTGTCTTAGCCAAGTTGTGCTGCTATAACAAAGTACCTGAGACTAATAGTTTATGCAAAACCACAGATTGATAGCCTCATGATCTTTAAGTCTGAAAAGTCCAACATCAAAGCCTCTGCAAGTTTGACTGTCTGGTGAGGGCTCATCCCCTGGGAAAGAGGAATGCCGTGTCCTCACATGGTAGAAGGCTGGAGAGCAAGTCCACACATGGTAGGTAGGTCAACCTCATAGATAAATGCCTTAATATCATTCATGGGGGAGGATCCTCAGGGCCTAATCACTCTGAGCAGCATCACATTGGTCAAACCTGGATTTTGTAGAGGACACATAGCATGATATGTCTCCTCATTGAGTCAGAAGCAATGATTGAACTAAGATTATAATTCTAACATTGAACTAAGATTATGTTTCTGATTCCCCTGGCTCCAAAGTCTGCAGTTTATCAATTAGTATGCATGATAAACTAGACACAAACATAATTTAACGAAACGACAATAAATTCCTAAAGAGATGTTTGATAAGGTATTGGCTCACAGGATAATGAAGACCGAGAAGCTTCAGGATCTGTGGTCTGTGAGCTGGAAGTTCTAGAAGGCCAAGGAGGCAATCAAAGAGCAGAGAGCAGGAAAGCAAGTGCTAGTCTGATGACCTTAGAACCAGCCTCAGAAAGCAGGAAAAGATTGATGTCCCAGCTCAGCTAGAAGTAGGCAGGCAGCCCCCTTTTTCTCCACTGTCAACTCTGTGCTGCACCCCAGCAGAACCCTTGCACTCATGGTATGCATGTGTTGCACATGATGTAAGCCTAAACGGAGCTGATGATTAATTTTGGACAGAAGGAATCACTCCTTCCTCTTAAAGCCTTTTCTTTGTTGACTTCCAGGAGGACAACATATTCAACTCATATTTTTTCCTTCCACATGAAAAAAAAAAAAAAAAACCTTTCAAACTCTTTTAAGTGATCTTGGACACAGCCCTTGAGCCTCTTCTCTTGTCTATTATTATGTATTCCTTTGATGATCTCATCTACTTTTGTAGTTTTACAGGGCATCGACTCATAATTATGTCAGCCAAGTCACACACTTGCTGTGATTCTATGTGTGTTAGTCAGCTCTTTGCTACTACAACCACAGCCTCTTGCTAGGGGATCTTCTTGCACCTGGATTGTACAGGGGTCCAGGGAAAAGGCTGGTGCTCATTTTCCCTGCCTTCCGCCATGTAGAAGGTTGGGATCTGGCCACGTGGTGCTGCCTGGAGCTAGGGTGCAGTGCTGGCATAATGCAAACTGTCCTTTCTACTCTCCCCAATGTGTCCTTTTGTATTTTGTGCTACTCCCGGGTGCTGTGATCTCTCTCCTGAGTTCCATAGCTCTCCTCAAGGTATTTTCACTCAGGAGTAGTTGCTCAAGTTGAAATTACTGGGGAGTAACGAATGCTGGCAAGTCCTTTCCTGCCACCCTGCCAAGACCCAACCTCCTCCCATCTTGGTCCAGGGCTCAATTACTCCGAGGGTAACTCAGCCTCCTCTCATCTTGGTCAAAGGTTCCTTTCCTCTACAGGTTACTCTATATCTCAGGCCCCTCCTGTTCTTAGATATCACATCAGATCCTTCAGCAAATCCTGCCACTTCTGCCTGTAAAACAGACCCAAAATTGCACCATTTGTCACCACTGTGATAATTTAGTCTAAATCTTGTTGCCTTCACTTGAATTATTGCAAAATCTCCCTAGTTAGTTTCACTGTGTTTCCCCCATATCTCTTCAGCATATATTTTTTAAAAGGATGTATTTATGGGGGCGGCGCTGTGGCATAGCAGCTAAAGCCACCGCCTGCAATGCTGGCATCCCATATGGGCCCCAGTTTGAGTCCCAAGTGCTCCACTTCTGATCCAGCTCTCTGCTATGGCCTGGGAAAGCAGTAGAAGATGGCCCAAGTCCCCGTGCCCCTACACCCACATGGGAGACCTGGAAGAAGCTCCTGGCTCCCGATCAGTGCAGCTCCGGCTGTTGCGGCCAATTGGGGAGTGAACCAGCAGATGAAAGCCTCTCTCTCTCTCTGCCTCTCCTTCTCTGTGTAATTATGAATTTCAAATAAATAAATACATCTTTTACAAAAAAAGATGTATTTATTTTCTTTGAAAGGCAAAGCGAGCGAGCGAGAGAGAGAGAGAGAGAGAGAGAGAATATCTTCCATCTGTCTAGTTCACTCACCAAATGGTCATGTTAGCTGGAATTAGGCCTGGCCAGTGTCAGGAGCCAGGAGCTCCTCCATGTCTCCCACATGAGTGCAGGGACCCAAGCACTCATTTTCACCTATTTTCAACATGGCACCCAGAGTGCTCCAGCTCCCATGTTGCTCATATCAGTTTCTCTGCTCAGCATCCTGCAATGTTTTTCAGTCTCTTGGGAGTAGAAGTTAAGTCCTCAACAACTGGGACAACTCACCACCATGTGCACCAGCTTTCCTTGCCTGCCTCTCTTCCCACGCCCGGCATCCTCCCAGCATGGCAGTGTCCTTGCAGCTCTGGCACACCAAGCAGGTGCCCGACTCACAGCCTTTGCACTCATTCTTCCTTCTGCTCAGGTTTGCCCTTCTCCAGATGTTTGTGCTTTTCATTTCCTCACCTCTTCAATGCCACTGCCAGATGTTAGGGAGCAAACATTCTACCGTTGCATCTACACCTTCTCTCATGACTGAGACCTTCTCTGATCCAGCAGCTAGGAGAACTGGCAGTTGAGTCCCTCTTCAGGAGTTGTCCTTGATCAAAAGGGAGTGTCTGTGCCCAAGCTTATAACCCTCACCCAAGGGCACCCCACATCCAATGACTGGGCTGGTTTTGAGGATGTGGTTTCATTCTGTCAGTTGTGCCTCTGAAGATCATTCCAACCAGAGGCCTGTCTTGTAATCATGCTGCAGCCCAACCTTTCCTGCTGCCCAATCCTGCCTCCATCATTCTGTATAGGTTTGTCCACCAAGGGTACTTACCATTCTCCTCTCTTCATGCAAACCCTGTTTCTAGTTCTTTCTAGGAAGCTGTCTTGGGAAGCAGACTCTAAAATGGGATATTGAGGCTAGATTTCTCACTGGCATCCACAGGCATCAGCTGCACCATTAGGCGCTCCTGGTAGTTTTCATACTGATAGTTCCTGGTTTGTAGTAGCAGAACAGTTCTTAAAGTTTTCATTGATAGTTGCCTGAGAAAGGATACTTGTGAGAGGCAATATTATAGGTAGTACACATCTCAGTGTTTGAGAGGTATGAGGAAATAGAAATGATACTGACCATGGCATTGATGGCTATTGCTGATTGCTATGAGTTCTCTAGAGAAAGACAGTGGATGGCCAAGGATGACAAACACCACTTTAACACAATGTGTAAAAAGCCAGCGAGCCTTCTCAACTGCATGTAGACTCCTCTCCTACCGGGAAGGTGAAGTCCCAGATTTAGCTAAAAGGACAGTGGAGTTCCAAAGAAGATTGAATTGTCAACCTTGTCAAGTCCAGCAGAGCAAAGTCGAGTCCTCTGAGAAACAGTGGGGTCCTAGGACATAAAGTAGGGATTTGTAGGCTGCCACAACAGAGCATCTTGAGTCTGTAATTCCCCCTAGACCTTCTGGGCTTGCAAGAGTGGTTCGCTCTTCCCTTCTAAAGGCTAACACCACCCTTTGCATGAGCACAAAGGCCTCTGTGTTACAAGTTATGCACCTTAGTGAGGATCAAGATTTGCTTCTCCTGGAGATCAAGACTTAACTATCAGCCGGTGCCATGGCTCAATAGGCTAATCCTCCGCCTTGTAGCGCCAGCACCCCAGGTTCTAGTCCAGGTCAGGGCACCGGATTCTGTCCCGGTTGGCCCTCTCCCACGCCAGCTCTCTGCTATGACCCGGGAGCGCAGTGGAGGATGGACCAAGTGCTTGGGCCCTACACCCGCATGGGAGACCAGGAGAAGCACCTGGCTCCTGGCTTTGGATCAGCGCGGTGCGCCGGCCACAATGTGCCGGCTGCGGCAGCCATTGGAGGGTGAACCAACGGCAAAGAAAGACCTTTCTCTCTGTCTCTCTCTCTCACTGTCCACTCTTCCTGTAAAAAAAAAAAAAAAAAAAGGACTTAACTATCAGGGGCCGGTGCTGTGGCACAGTGTGTTAATGCCCTGGCCTGAAGCGCCGGCATCTCATATGGGCACCAGTTCAAGTCCCAGCTGTTCCACTTCCAGTCCAGCTCTCTGCTATGGCCTGGGAAAGTAGCAGAAGATGGCCCAAGTCCTTGAGCCCCTACACTAACATAGGAGACCTGGAAGAAGCTCCTACTTCCTTGCTCGGATTGGCACAGCTCCAGCCATTGCAGCCATCTGAGTGAACCAGCAGAAGGAAGACCTCTCTTTCTCTCTGCCTCTGCCTCGCTGTAACTCTACCTTTCAAATAAATAAATAAATATTTTTAAAAAAGACTTAACCATCATCTACTAATGACAAACCTTGCCAGGGAAATCTGGAATGTGCTAATAAAAGAAAGAGACAATATTTAAAAAGAGCCACAGTATCTAGCCAGTAAGTAATTACAGGATCCGGAAGAGTCTTTCAACTGTACCTGCAGACGTGCACACACACACACACACACACACACACACTCTACAGGATTATAAGGGTGCTGGATTGAGCAAAGGAGAAATATAAATTAAATAAAGGGGAAATATTATATAGAAGCCCTTTCCAGCAATACAGGACTCAACACCTGAGAGATAGTATTGTTTCTCTACAATGGTCCTTGGAAGCCTAAATACAATGGTGCTTCAAATAGTCCATGGAAGCACATATGATAAAATTATGCATGGAATTCAAATTTTTGGCTCCAAAATAAAATAGAATTTTAATTCCACTTTCCTCTAATCTTTTGAAGTATCCTTATATAATATTGTCCTATGACAAATGGTAGAGGAAGGCAACAAAAGCTTGATACAGGCTGGCACGTTAGAATGAAGAACACAGGAGGTGTGTCTGGCACTGTGGTGCAGTGGGTTAAGCTGCCAGCTGTGACACTGGCATCCCATATGGGTACCAGATCGAGACACAACTGCTCCATTTCCAATCCAGCTCCCCACTAATGTGGCTAGGAAAGCAGTGGAGCATGGCCCAAGTCCTTGATCCTCTGCACCAATGTGGGAGATCCAGAGGAAGTTCCTGACACCTGGCTTTAGTCAGATCCATCCCCAGCTATTGCAGCCATTTGAGGAGTGAACCAGCAGATGGAAGATCTCTTTCTGTTTCCTCTTTGTGCAATTCTTTAAAATAAATAAATAAATCTTCAAAACACACACACACACACACACACACACACACACACGAGGCTGGAAAATCAATCAGACTTCAGAAACTGACCACAAAGCTTCCCATGTACTAAATTTAGGAATCCTCCCATGACAGGGATTTCAGCATTATTGAGATTTGTCTTTATAAGCAGGGGTTGATAATAGAAAATACAGTTATAGACAGGCTTCCTCAAATGGTTGTGATAAAAACCCATGATAGTAAAGGCCAGATGGCAGCATTTAGTTATGAGACATGAAGTAGGTATATTTGTGTAATGAAAGTCAAGGTCAAAGTGGACATGCAGAGACCCATGGGAGGGTTCAGCAGAGCCCAGTGTTCTTAGAGTCAAAATAAACAAACAGCTAATACAAGTATTGCTTAGTTTATTCAATCCGAGGCGGCAAATGCTAAGAGTAGCCATCCTCCAAGGCGGCAGTCATCTCCAAGCCAGAGAGAGAGGCCTCAGCAGGAACCAGCCTGCCACACTTCCAGTCTCCAGATCTCTGATAGAATACATTTCTTGTGGACAAGAGGTATTTCATTACAGTAGCCCAAGCAGACCAATACAACATCCAATTAAAATCAGCAAAACCAATATTGCATCTTAGAGAAAACACCAGGAGTGTTGTCAGCTTAAAAGTATAAGGATTCAGGGACGGATGACCCCATTGTATTCCTGCTTAAGAAAGAATAACCATACTAACCATTGGATCCTGGTACCCAAGAAATTGAGTTCAACAGTGACCCTAGTTGCAATCACTTTTCCCATTGTGGTGTCTTCACTGACGCACATTAGCACAGCCTCAGGTACATAATCTGTGGCCACTGATTCAGTGAAATTTTTTCTCCCCATTCCTGTCTAGAACAAGAAAGAGCTTGCATTCAAGTGGGACAAACGACTGTAAGTTATTTACTGACTTGTCTATGTTGACCATCTCAAACTCTGCCATAAAGATTCCAAAGGGAGATGTATTGCCTTAACATTCCCCAGATGTTGCACAGATCTATACCATTGATGCCATCATGTTAACTGGACAAGGTGAACCAAACGTAACAAATACATTTGGAAGCCATGGTAAAGCTTGGAAACTCTAGAATGCAGTAAAATAAATACATTACAGGTATTCAGAGCCCTGCCATTCCATGGAATTTTCTAGAAATGCCATAGTCTGAAGCATGCAAGATCTCCTTGAAAGTAAAGGACAAATTATCTCTTGCACCTAATTGCTGAGAAAAATGTACATATCTTAGAAGTTTCTTTGGGTTGTCGAGATTGCACATCCAGCTCCAACTTATCTACAAAGTCACATAAAAGAAACAAGAGTAGCGATTTGTAACAGGGTTGCAAATATAAGAAACAGAGGCCACAGAACAGAGAGGAGACAGAATATAAACTTGCAACCAGACAGAATTTATTCAGAGAAAATAAATCTGCAGAGATTGACCAACTGCCATTATGCTCACAGAGCAAACATGGGGCAGAGGCCCAGACCCCAGTGACCTGGGCCCTTTTATATCTTTGGTGGGCTAAGGGTGGCTGTGGGGGGCAGTTGGCAGAGATGAACTTCTCCATACTGGTTCTTCGTGTTTGGCCCATTGGCTTCCAAACCTAGAGAAGAATGCAGGGGGTGGGATGGGGAACAGTACAGGATGGGAGATGGAATTGATCTCTTGAAAGAAGGCAAGGGTGACAAGAAATCTAAAAATGGCTGATGCTTATGTCCTTATTCCATCAACTAGTACATTCCAACAGGCTTACAGAACCAGAGTAGGGTGTTTCAACCTCAGTACAGTTGACATTGGGGACTGGATAATTCTCTGCTTGCGGGATGAGGGTTGCTTCCTGTGCATTTGTAGGAGACATTATAATGCCAGTGACAATACTCCTTCTCATTTGTGACAACTAAAAATGTCTCCAGATATTGACCAATATGAAAAAAAATCCTTTGTGACAACCAGAAATGTCTCCAAATATTGACAAATATGGGAAGGGTGCAAGTTGACAGCCATTGAAAACTACTATATCAGAATCATCTGCAGTTAGAAATAATATCTTGTAGAGTTAATAGAAAGTCCCAATAGGAGAATCATACCATAGATCCATTATGAGTAGAGCCATGCCAGGTATAACTGAAACATGTGCATTTGCTATTTGATATTACTGAGCCAATTAAGAAATGAAGCATCTGATGCTAAGATATCAAGTGACCATGTGGCTAAGCATACCTACAATGATGTGCATTCCATAAGACCCACCAAGTCATGAATTTGGATGACTTAGTGAGAATCCATTGTTTAGTGGGAGTATAACATCTGAGGTCTGCAAAACCATGGCCACAGGGCACAAGTGAACTGCTTACTCAGGTGGCTTCGTCACCAAGGCTCTCTCCTTAGCTGACCATGTAACCAGGCAACAAAGGGGAAAAGGCCAAGCAAGGATTACATGTCGGGTAAAAATATATGATGTAAAATTATGGGTATGAGCCAAAAATAAACTATTCCTCTTTCATATCCCTACCTATAGATGGAACTGATGGAATGTGAGGGAAAATCCTTCCAACTGGGGGAGCTATGGTAATTGCACCTACTTATCCACTGTGTGTGAGAAAAAAAAGTATACTTATGGATAGTTGTGAATGCATTGGCTAGATGCTGTGGGGTCCTGAAATAAACTGATTAAAAGGTCAAGGACAAAGAGGTCTGAGGAATGTACCTGCAGAGGATTTTTATCTCACTTATATTATAAAATTTATATCCTATGCTTTTATGGTAATGAACATGTACCATAAAAGAGCTGTAAGTAACCAAGAGGCAGACACACTTGATGTCAATTGATGTCTATTCAACCTGTCAGGGGATCCCATTGCCAGAACAATGGATTCACGAGTGGAATAGCATGGGTTCCCAGATGGAGACTATGCATGGGCCTGACGGTGTGGCCTCCTACTCACCAATGTTGATGTGACCATCTCTGTCCAATGTCCTATCTGCAAGCAATAAAAATAAGATGACACCCCTTTTCCCAGATAGTAAAATTTCTTCAGGAGACCAGCTAGTTACTTTTCAACAAGTTTATTTCAGTGGACTCTCTCCACCTAGAAGGCACAGCCTTTCATTTTGACTGGCACCAACACAGATTTACCCTTCCTACCCTATTGTGGAATTTACAGAATATTTAATCCACTGGCTCTTGTCATGATAGAGAAACCTAAAATGGATAGCAGAGAAGGAAGGTTATGGCTAACCATTGCAGTCTTGAGACCAGCAGCACTGACAGGAGCTGTGGTTATTTCACTAAACTTACTATAAATTTCCCAAGGACAAAGAGTATCCAGACACAGTGGAGGCACTAGAGAAAGAGGGGGCTGTAAGGAAAGCCCAGACACATTGCCTAGGTGCACCCTTTGAGACCCAGAAATCACTGACATGGTCACAGCTTACACTTATTCAGAAATTATACTCGCCCAAAAGGATCTCACCCAAAATATCACCCTCTCCCCAGTGTACATTCAGTGTCTGGTTCTTGCAAGGGTTCAAATGGTCCAGTCTTCCTGTCTGGTTTCAGTATATATCAAAAGAACAATCCCAGTGCCAGAGCTCCCCAGGCAGGGCTGGCTGATTTCTCTGTTGCAGTTGCTTTGCAGCTCAGCTCCTCCCATACCAGTATCCCTTCACTGGCTCACATGCATTCTTCCAGATGACATTTCCAATAAAAGCTCTCAATCATGTGTTTGTATTCAAGTCCATTTCCAGAGGGCTTGAGCTAACACAATGGCATTTTCAGTGAGCTCTTCCTAGTACACATTACTAAAACTTCCAACCCCTAGACTTCTCCATCATTACATACTACATATGCTATACTCCCCTTACTTGTATATTTCATAGCATATTTTATCATCTATAATTCTATAAACTTTACATATTTGGTTTATTGTCTCTGTGAACTTCCCCATCTCCCCCATCAAACACACACACACACACACACACACACACACACACAGTTTAAGTTCTAGGACAGAATGCATCTGAGTATTTTGTTTACTGATTTATCTCCCATGCCTGGCACATGACAGGAGACTAACTGTTGCATAAATAAATTCCTGCAATTCTACAGTTGATATTTTCCACTAGCAAGCTCTTAGAAAGGAGACTAATGCATTTCCTAGATGCAGCAGAGAGCTGTCAAACACTCTATTATCCACCCACCAGTCACCATTTATTTCTATAAGTGATGTTTCTTCTATGTGCAGTCAGCCAACTTAGAACCTGCAAACAGAAGAGAAGACCTGGAGCGCACAGGCACAGGAAAGTGTGCTGCCCACTGCACTCTACCTCCAGTTAATGAAGAGTGACACAATGACCAGCAGCCGACCCCACTTAGGATTTGGAGAGGAAGGAATCATGCAGTGCTTATAGAGGGTATGAAGTGCAGGGAAGAGCACAAGCATTATGCTCTTTTGTAAAGAATGGGTGGTATGGGGAAACCACATGCCTGGGAGAAAGACATTCTTAGTAAGGACAAAAGCATGAATGAAAGCCAAGATGGATGCCTAACTAGGAGAGAGACAAAAACAAGAAACAACAAAAACACCTTGGCCAAAATAGAGAAATGCTGAGAAATGCATGTGGATAAGTTGAGTAGTGTTGACTACACTACTGAGTATATGGCAGCAGCAGTGTGATAGAAGACAGTCATCAGCAGGAGCCACTGATTTTTTGTTTTTCAGTATGAAAATAGTAATGGTGAGCATTGGGTTTGGGGCAACTCCACCTGGCCCAGTCCAACAGGAATCTGGAAACCTAAGTAAGAGGTTGTTACAATAAGCAAAAATGAAGTGACTAAGGACAGAGACAGAAAGGAGTTAGTAATGCTACCATATTTAGTAGATGTATTTTACAAATCTTACAATAGACAGAACTGGGGACAGGAGGAGGCACTCTGGGAACCAACTGTGCCTGCCATTCAATCACTATTACACATATAATCATATCCTAGTCCCCAAAGAAGAGTGCCCGAAACCAGTCAAGGTAGAAACTACCTCCAATAAAAGTATATATCCATACTGCCCATTAAGATATAAAAGTTTGGGGGCCGGCGCCGTGGCTCACTTGGTTAATCCTCTGCCTGAGGCAACGACATCCCATATGGATGCCGGGTTCTGATCCTGGTTGCTCCTCTTCTGGTCCAGCTCTCTGCTGTGGCCCAGGAAGGCAGTGGAGAATGGTCCAGGTGCTTGGGTCCCTGCACCCTCATGGGAGACTGGGAGGGGGCACCTGGCTCCTGGCTTTGGATCAGTGCAGCTCCAGCTGTGGCGGCCATTTGGGGAGTGAGCCAATGGAAGGAGGGCCTTTCTCTCTGTCTTTCTCTCATTGTCTATAACTCTACCTGTCAAAAAAAAAGACATGAAAGCTTATAACACTGACAATGTAAACTTACTGCGTCATCTGAATGCACTAACTTGAAACAGCAAGTGTTCCTCCACTCCCTCAAGACGGAAAGATTGCTCTTAAGAAATCCCAAAAGCCATGAGCTCTCTGGAGGAAATACCATTCTCAGAGCTCCCAGAAGTGCACATTTGAGTACCATTAGCAAAGGAGAGATGGTTTCCTTCAAATTTCTTGGGAATATACAAGTGTGAAGGTCATTGCTAAGGCAGCAAGGGCTCAAACCGCCCAGGAACACAGGGCTTGAAATCAACACCACTTATAAGATATGGAAACAAAATAAATAACACAGATGACAGCTTGTCTTGACAATTCCCAGCAGGAGCTAAGCCACTGAGGCTCTGAAGTCACAGAAATCAGCCACATGGAACATTCCCTTGGGAAACCCAATCTGATGATTGTAGAAATACAGATAATTAATATTGGCAAAAGAGACATTAAAAATCATGGACTGCAAACTGATTATTTGAAGCATGTTCCTTCCAGTGTATGTTGAATTGCAAGTGTTCAGCAGTAATCAATCAAACTTTTTCAAAACTAATACCCCCTTCTAAAGATTTCACAGAAACCCCAATCAAATACAGCAAGAGGTAAATTCTTTATACCATCCACCGCAAGGCGGAGGATTAGCCTATTGAGCCACAGCGCCGGCCCGGCTGGCAGCATTTCAATGACTTCTAGAATTGAAAGATTCTCTTTATGTATTCAACCTCAAGTCAGTTTTCCTTCATGTACGACACTGCCAAAAGACGATAGCCCATTCAGGCAGGAAATAAACACAAAAAATAAAAATTGAAAAGCAATGATTTATTAACAGTCATTTTCAATGATTATTACAAAATACCACACCCTTCCAACACAATCTCTTTTGCATTTTAGTTAGTAATGCAACTAGGAAGCCTTAGCAAATCACCTGTCCTGTCAAAACCAGGGTACATTTTCCACACAAAAAAAGAGAGTATGTTTATATTTGAATGCAAATTGTGTCATCTATCCCACCAGCCTATTGCTGCTTTAGAACATATAAGAATCCTATATCCAGGGAACCATGTATATTTCAAAGCATAGGCAAAAGAAGACTTCATGTTCTGCTAAGTCCTAACAGTAGACTATGAATTCGTAGGTGTGTTTAAATAAACTGAGCCAAGCAAATCTCATTCCTTTCAGGCCTTTTGTATTTGCAAAAGTAATGCCAAAAGATTTGCACCCATTTTTGCATTCCTACCTTTCTGCATCTTTCTGTGAGCAAAATATGGCTTTGGGAGGGATGAAATCCAAGAAGTTTTGACTATGTTTATGTGTCTTCAGCATAATTTTTAAATATGGAAAAGTAAACAAAGCAGGAATATGTATTTAATCTGGCAGCCTATTTCCTTATTGTATGAACATGCAAAAACCCACCTGTTCAAACTTTGCACATGATCCCACAAGCACAGTACTGACAGCTCGATGGACTGGCTGCATTTTAGCATTTTGTAGTTGAGCACCTTCACAAATCCTAAAATGCACATTGAAAGACTTATCTTTCCCACAGGTAACCAAGTCTGTTTGTTTATAAGGAAAATGGCGATTTCCTATCTACTATGTGTTTTATGGTTCATATAAATAAAATAAAAAATGAATTAAAAATTTTTTTAAAACTTGTGCAATATAATATTTGCCCTCAAGCCTGCAGATTTTCAGGGAGTACATGGTGGGGTGGTTGAAAGTTGTAAGACATATTTAGATGTGTTTACGGTTGTTACTTTTCAGGATGAGCCAAATTACCCACTGTTTCAAAGCACACTGGCTTTTATTCCCTGGGTACCAAATCAATAACAGTCCTTCCAGCACTGCAGCTGTTGCCTAATGGCCCCAAAGAGTTAATGTGCTGCCTGCATAGAGCACATTTGGGTGTCTACACAAAGTGGGCCCTCAATTAGTGTTGATGGATTGACTTTCTCACAGGCAGTAAAAGCTCAATTTATAGAAATGGATCCCATGAGATAAAAAGCAATCATTTCAGAAAATTGTGTGTTGACTTCTATGTTTGTAATAATACAATATCTACAAATAAAAGAGTTATATGTATTTTCCCATTGTTCTAAGAAAGGAGTTTTCTAATTCACTGTCAGATACTTAGAGATTCCCAAGGATTTTGTCATAATACACACAAAGAAGACCACAAAATTTGGATAATTTCATAAAAGTATTCTGATTATGATATAAGAGTGCTTTTGAAGAATCTTAAGAGCCAAATATCTGAAGACACAAGCACCATTGACTTTCAGTGAGAATGAATGGTTTGATTGCTCACTGCTGGTCATATTGAGTGCGTAGATTTTTGACAACATCCTACAATATCTTACACTCTTGCTAAGGAAGATCTTCATGTTTGTGAAGATATGCCAGAAGTGACCATTTAATTTGGAAGCATAATTAATTTCCTCTTCAGAATCCAGCACGGCTGGACGGTTTTAGTCCTGGATCGGGTGACAGATCAGAGAGCATCCTCTTAGTCAAAGCAGAATTTTATGACGGAGGGAATGGGCTATTGGGTACCTCGGCAGACATTACTCTGGCAACCTGCGTCCAGGCCAGAGCTGTGCTCTACATTAGAAAAACTTTGAGCAAATAAAGCCAGAAGCATCTAACGTTGCAGAATGGGAAGTGGAATTAGTTCAGAGAGCAAGGAGTCAGCCAAAAGATCCAAGGAACTGGAGAAAAAGCTCCAAGAAGATGCTGAGCGAGATGCAAGAACTGTAAAGTTGCTACTATTAGGTAACAGGTTCTTTTTAATTTTTGCTTTCAAAAATCTGTTTTCCTTCAACTGTGTGTTTGCTTTCTTCAAACTTTAATTTCAACTGTATTACCATGCAGAAGATTTATTACGAAAATGTGCACTTTATAAATATTTCATAATAATTTTCTGTTTAGTATTTCATTACATTTTTGTTAAGCAAAGAGATGAATATTTACTAGATAACTCAATTTCTCTGTCAACAATAATTTACTCAGTAAAAAGAAACCTTATATATTTGTTATTTTATTGCACCCTGATAATTCCCTGAATGTCATTTTCTAATACTGAAAACAGCTCTCTAATTATGTTATAAAGAACTGTATTATTTGTTTGAGCAGAAATGTTCCATTGTTTTACATCAAAGCTAATATGTTGTTTATTTACTTCTGATGGTAAAATCAATACATCTCAAGTTACTTAGATAGTATTCATAAAGTACCTTCATTTATGGTAATAATATTATTCAGACTCCCAAGTGCTGCCTGTGATATTGTATGTACTCTTGACAAATACTCCATTTAAATCATTCTACAGCATTTATAATATTTATCCTATTCAGGAATTGTCTTTTCTATTTTTTTCTTCTGTTTTACCACAACTATAAGTTCAATAAGTGATCAAGTAGTCAAAAGATTCAAACTAACCAGAATGCTACACATTTTCATAAAACATTTAACCTGCAGTGGTACTAAAACAGAGCTACTTTTACAATAAAATAAATTCTTGAAGAAAACACAAACCTTAATTTAATTAGAATAGTGTATTTTCCCTGATCTTAGTTATACATATACACAAAAGGACTTCATTTTATTTCAGAGTTGTGAATCTCACACCACAAATTGCCTCATTTCTGAGTGCTCCTTAGCTGAGTCCAATTTGCTCCCAGTGGCAAAAATAAACAACTGTGGAATCCCCAGCACTTGCTCCTAAAAGGAAATGGTATGTTCTCCTGTTGATATACAGGTCCTGTGGTCGCACACATACTCCTAGCATTTGCAGGCTACCAGCTGGAGTTTAGGGACTTAGAAAGATATTGGGATCAGAGCTTACAGAATCAGCAAATGTGCTTTAACACTTCAGAGAAGTCTCAAAGGCTCTGATCAAGAATGAAAATAAAATAGATATAGATAAAGCAAAAAAAAAAGGCATGAGGCAAAGCCAAGCACATCTACAAGAGCCTTTTATATCATTTATACTAAGAACAGTGGTTCAAGAGTGGTGAGGAAATACATTAAGAATTCTTGTGTTTGAACAAAATTTTGCAAGAACAACATGGATTCTCATATTCTAATTATCTTTCTTTTTACATTTTTCTTATTATTTCATAAAATTAAAAATAGAAATCCAAAAAGTGGGGAGGCTAATGCTACAGTTCAAAGGGAAATATCATTAAATATGCCCAAAGCAATGACTCTTGAGATGAGTATATTAGAATAGCTGGTCCCTTGAAGATTTGATTGTGAAGGGAGAGAATAGGTTAAAGAATATGTACACATGACCCAAGATACATAATGCATAGCCAAAAACTGAGTCAAAATATGTAGTGTAATGATAAAGGAACTGGATTTTTTCCTGAAACTTTGGATTGAGATTCAGAATATTTATCTAGGCTTCCAGAATCAGGCAATTTGCAGTTCTACAGCGAATGACGCTGGCCCAATTTATTATAGAAAATACTGCCAGATGAAACAAGAACCACACCAACTATTTTCGATTTAGGTGGTAGGTTCTGACAAGAAGAAAGAGCAACATTGTACCAGAGATCTAGAAGGATCATATAGAACTATATGTTCTACTTTCCCATGCTGATCACTGTTTTGTATATCCAGTTCCAATATAACCGTATAGTATGCTTACATTTTTTTGGTTCCAACAATATATGTGCTAAAGTTCTCAGTCACGTGTTTCCTGAATACAAAACGAATCAAATCCTCTTTAGTATTTCCTTTTCAGCCAAATATTTTCCCTTCTGGATTCTACTTGATGTCCATGTGTGACAATGATTCAATCATGAGATTCAAAACAGTGAAGGCCTTCAGTGATTCTGCCTCATTGTCATTTTGGACTTGAACTAATGATCTCTACACTCTCATTTTTAGTTCCAATTTGGCCATAAATGTATATCTGAACCTTTCAACTCCCATACTCGTTACCTCACTAATGGAGTCTACTTAATCTGCTCCACCATTGAAACAATGTCCTGTCTCATCAGTGTGGTCAAAACACCAGTTATTAAGTCTGCCAGTGAGTGTATGTCTCATAGGACAAATCAATTGAATCTTGGAAGTTGTCAATTTCTGAATATGATCCTACATTTACAAAAATGAAAAATCTAGAAACAGTTTCAGCACAATAGATTCTTTACAGTGATCCTCATTACCTGACGAATGTCTGGGTGCTTAAACACAACACACCAGCTTTCTAAACTCACTGTGTATACACAAGATTTCACTGACTCCAAAGAGCTATCAGATTGCTACTTTCCAAATGAAAGACCCTCTTGCACAGATTCCTTTCTTATGGCATCTTTTAGAACTTCGGTAAAATTAAAGAATAGATGTCACATCTGTGTTTTTCACAAGACACAGGCTTCTAGGAAAATCCAAAAGTGGTTAATTTATTACTGGTACATTTGATGACTGCTATTAGACAATAATGTAATATGCTTTAAAAGAGTTCACTTCAATAAGATAAACAAATTCTACTGAGTAAAAGGCTCATCTTCATAAATGTCCTAAGCTAGTTTTCAGTCTTCATAAATGTTGTATTAAATTATATCCATTCAAGGTAACCTGTCCCGTAACTGTGGGGTCTATGTGGGTTATGTTTCCATTTTTCCAATGATTTCTCTCTTTATGCCTTTTGATTCACAATTAAGTTTGAGTGAATTCACATTTTTACATATTTGTATTTTTACAAATTTTCATCATGTGAGCTGGTTAGATTCAGAGCCCCTGGAAAGTTTAGGGGAACAAATTATCTTTTATTTTGTGTCATATTCAAAACATTCTGTGCCACATTTCACATATAGTTAATATTCATCCTATAATATTCAGATACAATACTGTAATCAGCTTTTAGCCAGGAATTTATAGCACCATGATGGGAAGTTAATCATGAGTCTTCTCTACTAGTTCTAAATCTTTTATTCTAAATTCTCAATGTGCAATATTGCAAAGATCACATCATTATTTTCAATTGAGCCATCTGAGTTTATTGTTTTAAAATAGCATTCTGATTATCTAGTTCTTAGAAATGGAAATTTGGATTAAGTTTAGAGAGCAAAGGAAAACTACTCTAAATGTGTTTCTAGGGGCCGGCACCATGGCTCACTTGGCTAATCCTCCGCCTGTGGCACTGGCATCCCATATGGGGGCCAGTTCTAGTCCCAGTTGCTCTTCTTCCACTCCATCTCTCTGCTGTGACCCAGGACAGCAGTGGAGGATGGCCCAAGTCCGTGGTCCCCTGCACCGCGTGGGAGACCAGGAGGAAGCACCTGGCTCCTGGCTATGGATCGGCGCAGCTCCAGCCATGGCAGCCATTTAGGGGTGAACCAACAGAAGGAAGACCTTTCTCTCTCTCTCTCTCTCTCTCACTCTCTCACTGTCTATAACTCTACCTGTCAAATAAATTTTTAAAAAGTGCTTATATTTATTGCAGCTAATCAGCATTTTCAAATATCCCAAATTGTCCCACATATTCAACAAATGAGTATTTTGCAAGGCAGTAAGTTTTTCTAGTGTTGCAGTAGGAAGATTTTAGTGACAATGACATTATCTGAAATCCTGTAAAATAATTGGTAAAATAAAGCTTACACAGCATAATCAGTTACATAGTTTTAACCACATAGCAGAGTGAAGGCAATGCAACTTAAAACTAGTACAGCAGAAATGGTTTTAAGTAATTTAAGGTCAAACTGATCTGTCAATATTTTTTATCAAGTTTTATGTACTTTTATTACTTCTAAGAGTGATTTTGGGCTAGCTAATATCCTCAGAGAAATGACAGACATCAGAATATTTTGTAAAGTGTAAAAATTCAGACAGATGTGGGTTTTTTTTCTTTGCATAGTAGATTCTCAATTCTGAAATATATGTCAATTAATGCATAGAATTTTCTTCCTCTGTCTTCCATGTATATAGAGCTAAGAGATGAGAAGACATAACAGTCAAGTTATATCAAAATTCTTATTGATATTCTGGGTGTTTTTATTTTAAATAGGGCTTTATTTTTCTCCTTGAAAAAAATCTCTAGGTATGAGTGGGAGAGACTGGAGAGGACTCATAGGTATTCCTGAGTCACTGGCTAAATTATAAATTCACCAGATATAAGAAAATCTGGTTTGAAATTTTATTCCACCAGCACAGTCAAGGCCTGTCCGATAGTGTAGTGTGATCAGATGAATGGACTCCCTGGAATAATTATGTTAAGATTAACCAGTAAATCTCTTTCTAATCATCAGTTACAAGAGAAGAATCCTACAAACAACATGGAAGACATACTCTCAAATAATATTGCCAATTTTTAGTTTTGTTTCATTCACCAGATTAAAACCATTCTTCACCTATTCCAACAATAATGTATTTTATTGTAAAATGTTAAAAGATAATTTATTTTATAGTTCTAAATGTATCCAATTTTCTGGATACATGAATATTTTTAGTACATAAAAATGGTTAAAATTATTGTTCAATGATATGGAGAAAAAAGTTCTACTTCTATAGTTTCAAATTTTCTCCAGAGTACAGTATAACAATTCAAGGTTTCCAGAGGCAAACAACAAATATTTATAATGTCTCATTTATTTGTAAAGAGTTCAAGAAGGCAGTTTAAAATGTTTTACTATAATGTCTATTTTCTAATAGCCACAATGCACTTAGACAATTGTTTTGCATATATTTGTTTTTTAAATTTATCTTAATTGATCAGTGCACCTTAAATACAGACTCATAAATTGCTTACATTAGTGATGCAAGTCATTTACTAAAGCAGTCCATATCCAGGCAAATAATGCTATTTACTAATGAGAGTGAAAAATCTTGGCTTGCTGACAATGATTCTTATTCATTTTGATTTAACAGAACCTCTCTAGAAATATCACAGGATGTCTTTCTATGTATCTTTTTTCATTCAATCCCTGGATTATTAATTCCAGAGTAACACTATACCTTAAAAACATATATAATCAACACAGCAGTAAGTTATGTACCCTTCCATTGTATTAGAAAAGACGTGAATAGTGAAAATTTGATAGTGAGAAGATTTCATACTATGTTGTATATAAAATAAAATACTCCTCCACTTAAGATACTAAACTTAGGATAGGTGTTTGATGTAGTGGTTAAGTAGCTACTTGGGACACTCCCACTCCATAGCAGAGTGCTTGGGTAAGAGGCCCAGCTCTGCTCCAAGTTACAGCTTCCTGTTAGTGCACAACCTGGTAGGAAGCAGGTTCAAGAACTTGGGTTCCTGACACCATGTGGTAGATCCAGATTCAGTTCCTGACCCCTGACTCCACCTGGGCTGGCCCCACTGGTTGTAGGCATTTGGAGAGTGACCTAATAGTTGAAAGGTCTCTGTCTCTCTGATTTTCAAATAAATAAGATGGATGGATACATTTTTAAAAATTAAGCCTTACAGCCCTCAGCACTGACCTAATCAAATCCCCCTAAAAACTTCAAATATCCTTCATTCCCAGGTGTTGCAGAATCAAATAAGATATCATTTTCACTTTATGGATGACCAATTCATATTTTCAGCTTTACTTGGCCCAATAAATCTCAGTTTTCCATGGAAATACTCCCACAAGCCACTATTCCTGCATTCCTAACTGCACTTTGATCTCAAAGTTCCTCCTTCCCACGTCAGCTCAGATGACCACTAGTGTACAAAAAAAAAAAATAGTGACTAAAACATCATCTCCTAATTTCACTGAATACTAGTTTTAAGGAAGTTGCACCCCATTTGCATTGAAAATGAAAGTTAGCCTTCGTGCTATAAATTCTATCTTCTGTATATCAATTTTGCTCCAATGATTTTGGTGTCTCGTGCCATTCTCAAAACGCACTACCAGTCCCTTTCCCTTGATGGAAAAAGATGATTTTTTCATTTAGTCTACCAACCACTTTGACTCCATTACACCCCTAGAATAAGAATTATGTTTTAAAGTGTTATTTGTAAGTATTAAAATGGTTCTCAGAATAGGCCATGCTTGCTGCTTTTATTTTCTTACCTTCTCTGTCGTCTCCAGTGCATTGAAATCCGTCTTGTATGTTCTATGATGTACTAAAAATCCACATCTCACAATACCATGGAAATTCACAAAACTCACACCTCAATAACTTTGGGCTTTTCTCCTTTCTGACTTCTGTAACACTGCAAAGTCCCATTATTTTTTAATATCCCCTTTGTTTCTCACTTCATTAAGGCTTGCTTCTCTTTCCATTCCTAAGACGATTCCCCCACAATGATTTGTCCTTCAACCTTCAACCTTCCATAATCCAACTATGTGCTGTTTTGAGGACCTCATGAGAGATCTTGACCCATAGGTCTCTAAAACTCTTGTTTAGTGTCTTGATTCACATTTATACAAGGCTGGTGTCTGTCAATGGCTTGCCTGCACTTCGAGAGATTTCACAACTATTTCTCAAGTTTATTTTCCTGCCCACTCATCCCCAAACTTTCTGTTTTCCATGTTCTCTATCCTATTATATCAACGTGATAGTTCATTCTTCTTTAGCCCTTTTGTGACTATTATCAGCCCATTGGCAAGTCAATGTTGTCATAACATTTGGTTTTGACTCTGTAATGCAATAAACCTTATATTTCTCTTTGTCCACACTTTCTGCTGTTGCCTTAATCTACCAGAAAACCTGATGATATGGGTACCATTTTCATTATACCAAAGGAAGGAAAATGAGGACTGAGAAGACAATTTGGTTTCCTTAAGGCCAAAAATTATCTTACAGCAAAGTCTGTTTTTTTTTTTTTTTTCCTGTGTCAGTTTTAAACTAATCCCTGAATCCTAAGTTGTGTGAGAACAGAGAACACATTGGGTTTTGCTCTTCATGGCATCCTTGTGACTTAGCACAGGAAAATGTGCATTCTGGATGAATGGAAAAATGACACGATTGGAACCTAAATTATTCCTATGAGTTGTTGGCAGTGACTCTATCTTAAGCATGTAGAAATGGAACTAGAAAAGACCCATATATGTTATCTCTAAGGAATTTGATTTTCATATGAAGTCTACAGGAAGTATTAACAGGTTTTAAGTATGTAAAGTGAAAATGATAGTAATTAGCTTCTTTTTTTTTCTGTCAAAAACTACCGTGGGTATACTATGGGACTAAGAACTTGACAAGGAGAATTGAAGGAACTTGCAGTTGGAAAATTATCACTAATGTAAGGAATTGACATGACTCTGGAATAAGGCAGAAGTCACAATCTTGGAAGTTAGATTTGAGGGACATAAAGAGACAGAAGCGAGAGATGCTGGTAGCTGGGTGTATGCAAGTGTTCCATGGAAGGAATGATTAGGGGTGGAACTGGGTGTAGTGCTTATTTTATACATCAGCATGTGAAATGCAGGACAAATTTGACAAATTTGAGCCTCAGGAAGAAGGGAAAGGGGTAATAATTGGGACTTTAGAACTATGATTTTTTTTTTTAAGCACTGAGTGGAGATGTCGATCTGATTAATTTGTGGGTCTGGAAATGAGAAAGAAAAACTCAAGTGAGAATCATGCATTTGATGTGTTTGATCTGTGTTTTCTTTCTTCATGTCTTCCCTGTTTCAGACATCCAGTGTGTATAGGCAAATCACATAATTAACCAAGGCATTTTTTTGAGACACTAACTTTCATTAAGATTGTATACACAGCTATTTCCACAGCTAATGAACACTTACACATGCATCTATCCATCTACGTGTACTAGCATTGTGTGGAAAAAAATCATATAATTCTATTTTTAGCATCTTCATTATTTGGTGTAAAGTGTATGTTAATAAGACAAGAAAGATAACACATGATGGTATCTTCAAAAACTTCATGGAAATGCAGATTACGAAAAACTAGGTCTGCATTTCAAAATCTTTTGGCCCAAAAAATCTTTTAATTTCATTTTTCCACAAACCCTCATAGGTGTTAAAAATCCTTCACAGAATCCAAAAGGACTCATATGGCATTTTTAAAACCACTTTGTTGAGGTATGATTGACATACCAAAAGCTGTACATAACTATACAACTTGATACACACATGAAGCAATTACTATAATCTATTTCATAAATGTATACACCACCACCAAGATTTTCTTCCTGACCTCTTTATTATTATTATTTGATGGTGAGAACACCTATCACAAGATCTATCCTTTTAACCAATTTTTCAGTATACAATTCAGTATTGCTAATTTAGGCACCATAAAAACTACCAGATTTTTTTTTTTAGTATAAAATTGGAAGTTAGAGTAGAGTATATAAGAACCATTAAAAAGACAGGACATAGTCACAAAATTCTTTCTTATAAATGGAACATACTTAGATAGTTTGGTGAAGAATTTAACAAATTCATGATGCTTATAATGATGGTGATTATTCTATCTATAATAAAATCAGATGATATGGATATAATTTTCATTATAACTAAAGAAGGAAAATGAGAGCTGAGAAGACAATTTGGTTTCCTAAGATCAAAAATTAGTTTAAAGCAAAGTCTTTTAATTTTATATGTGTCAGTTTTAAATTAATCCCTGCACTCTAAGTTGTATGAGAAATTAGTACTTAGTTTTACTATCAGTCGTGGAAATATATCTGATACCAATTACTCATGACATGATGCACTGAAAAGCCACAACATTGCTGATACATGTATGCTAAAATATTCACATTGAATCAGATCATAGGGCTCCTGCAGATTGTATAAGAAAATGATCATGGGCTTCAGAGAAATGCAAATGTCAAGAAAACAAAATATCGGGGCCAGTGCTGTGGTGCAGCGGATTAATGCCCTGGCCTGAAGTGCCGGCATCCCACATGAGCACCAGTTCTAATCCCGGCTGCTCCTCTTCCAAACCAGCTCTCTGCTATGGTCTGGGAAAGCAGTAGAAGACGGCCCAAGCCCTTGGGCCCCTGATCCCCCGTGGGAGACCCAGAAGAAACCCCTGGCTTCAGATCGGCGCAGTTCTGGCCATCACGGCCAATTGGGGAATGAACCAGCAGATGGAAGACCTCTCTCTCTCTCTCTGTCTCTCCTCTCTATGTGTAACTCTGACTCTCAAGTAAAAAAATAAATAAATAAATCTTAACAAAAAAGAAAAGAAAATATTACAAGGGAAATATGTCAAATTGTCCAAATATTTAAAATATTTGGACAACAAAGCAAATGTGGCCGGCTTGATTGGACCTTGAGTCCAGGAAATACAAATGGTAAGAATGAAAAACCTTTTTTGAAATAATTGAAAAATTTGAATAGTGACAAAGAGAGAGAGAGACTGAGAGTATTTGACACCCTTGGGGATTACTATGAAAAATTTTAGGAATGAAAATAGTATTATAGTTTTGTTTCTTTTCTTCTTAGAAGACACATTTTAAAATACAGATGGGTCAGCTCCGTGGCTCACTTGGCTAATCCTCTGTCTGAGGCACCGGCACCTTGGGTTCTAGTACCGGTTGGGGCACCGGATTCTGTCCCGGTTGCCCCTCTTTCAGTCCAGCTCTCTGCTGTGGCCCCAGGGAGGGCAGTGGAGGATGGCCTAAGTGTTTGGCCCTGCACCCGCATGGGAGACCAAGAGGAAACACCTGGCTCCTGGCTTCGGATTGGTACAGTACACCAGCTGTAATGTGCCAGCTGTAGAGGTCACTTGGGGGGTGAACCAATGGAAAAAGGAAGACCTTTCTTTCTGTCTCTCTCTTACTGTCTAACTCTGCCTGTCAAAAAAAAAAACAAAAAGTATTGACGGGGAAAGTAACTGATAACTTTTGAAAGATTCAAGAAAACAAAACTTATGAAAATGAGTGCCTATATGTATAATTCCATATGTGTGTGTGTGTGTGTGTGTGTGTGTTTGTGTGTGTATGTATGAAAAGTAAGTGAATAGGACAAAGCATCAATAATTGGTAAAGGATATAAAATACAGGTTTCTAAAATGCCATTTTCTCAAACTTCTGTATGTTGTTTTAAAATAGCAACATAAAGCATCCAGGAAAAATATACAAACATTGTATCATCATTATCTGGAAAAAGAAAATGTACCAATGTATCAGCATATTCATTCCAATTGCTTTACAAATGAATTCCATCAAGTAGCCCAATGACAGTTCATTAAAAACTACATAAACTATTTTAGAAAATGTTGTTCATTATTTGATAACTCTTGACAAAAAAAATAAATTTTGACAAAGATAATGACAGGCCAATCTTTCTCACGGGTATAGCTACAAAAACAAAAGCAAATATTGATAAATTGATGCCAAAAATATGTCAAATTTAAACAAAAAGGAGGGTTGGATGAGGTATTATCCCAAGAATGCATGGTTGAAATACCCTCAGAATATAAATTAACACTATATAAAATTATATTAAGGGAGAAAAATCATAATTATGTTATAAGTATAAACTTTAATGAAATTTTTTAAAAATTCAACCATCCTGATAAAAACATACTTATCAAGTTAAAAATATTAGTGAATTCCCTTAACCCACAAACAATATGTACAGGAAATTTCAATAATTACCATACTTGATGGCGAACATTGAACACTGTTGACCTCGGACAGTGAGCAAGGGCTTATCACGATTAATGGGTTTCCTGTTAAGAGAACAGACTCCAGGTTGGGATATACACGTTATCCTGCCCTTGACCTTCTCTTCAACACTCTTTAGCAGAGATTTGAGTGAAGGTGGGTAAGGCATACATTTCAAAGTTGAGTAAGATAATTCTAGAAGGACAGAGTGGCAACATAAAGTCAACTGGCAGAAACACTTGCCTCAAAAAGACAAAATAGAATTTAATAAATATCTTTTTTGAGGTCCATAATCAATTATATACATAAATGTAAAAAAAGTAGAACAAATTTAAGTGCTGCAAGTTCAATGTAGATTTTAAAAAATGTGATAAAACTACAAAGTCAAAAACAAAGAAGGCAAACTAGCCATGGTCTCTATCAAGAAGAGTATTCTGTGTAAAAACAAACCGAGATTGCATCCTGATCCTCTTGTATCAGAACATCAGTGCAGTTCATAAATCTAAAAACTAAAGCACAAGAAGGCAGTATTTTAGAACATTGACTCCTACAAGAGATGTGATACAGGGGCTAAGAGTTTTAAAATCATATTCCACATATAAGGATTAAAAGAATGGAACATATTATACTTGAACAGTTTCTTTAAAAAGACATGAGCACATTCTTCAGATAACAGAAAATGTTGCAAGATCACTATAACCATATTTTAGTTTAGAATATGTTCTAGGTAATTTATATCTGTAATTTAATCTTCTAAAGCCTTATGAGGTAGATATTAATAGCCAAATTTTATAAAAGATGAAACTGACACTCAGAGAGATTAATCAAGACATCTACTGAAAGTCACAAATTAGTGCAAGTCCATATCTATTCACAAAACCTGAGCTTGTCTATTCCATTTTCCTACCATGAGAACAGACTATTTGAAAACCCTCTGAATGGAAGAGAGAGGGAATTTTACTATTGCTTTATAAGGAGGAGGAATAATGAGTAGGAAAAAATTAAGTAGGTTCAAAAAAAGTCAATGCTAAAAATTCTTCATTACAACAGTCTACCAGTGGATGATAAACTGACACCAGGATACCAGTACATCTATGACAGTGCACTGTTTCATAATAATTTTTAAAAAGTGCATCCCAAGAATTTATAAAATAAATGTTGAAACCATTTTAATATTGACATTATTAGTGCATACCTAAAAATAAAGTAATATAACAATATTAATTTGGAAGTCAGGAGATGTAGTTTCTTTGTGTTAAGATGAATCTGGAATTTAGGATGATTATTATAATCTTTGCTGGACTCTTTTGTGCATAGCATGAAAGGCTGTGCACAGCTGACTTATTGCTAAAGTCTCTTTAATGTACAATTTTATGATTTCAACACGTCCTGCAAAATTATCTCAGGTATGATTACAAATTAAAGGTTTTAATCTCATTTTACCTGTTTTAACACTTGTATGTACCAAATGAACAATTAAGCCTTTTGTGTGTTCAGTTGAAGTTCATTTCCAGGTGTAATTATTGGGCAGCTTTACCATTGCTTCTTGATATTTACAAATAAAAATGTGAAAAAATCCTTAATTTATTCTTATTGAAAATAAAACAGCTTATAAGTATTAAAGTACACAATATCTACCCCTTTGAAACAACCTTGTCAAAATTTCCTGGATGTCTCAGGCCTGGAAAATAATGTCAGTAATGACCACAATTTGGAAGAGAGAGATTATTTCAGGAAACTCGCAGCATATGTGAACATGCTGGTGCAATGTGCATATTTGGCTCTGTGACATGGTCTCATCTTACAGAAATGGAATGGCTACTGTGATCTAAATCCAAGAATCAGTCTGAGAATGGAATTCAGTCATTTACTTCTGAAATAACTTTGTAACAGGGCTCCTAATAATAAAAGAGATTTTTCGATAGGTTCCTGTTAATGTCATAGTTCACTGGTCTGGAGCTTTCCCTTGAACACTGATGTCAATGCATAGGCCAGGGATGTTCCAGATACATTATAAAATGTCTTTGTAAAAAAAAAAAAAACTTTTAAGGAAAAATATTCATTGTAATGTATAGTTTCATTAAAAATCACTCACTATTTTTTAAAGACTAAGTATTCTGTTCAACCTTAGACACATTGAATCACCAGCTAGATTACAAAGAACGAGTATATCACAACACATCTTCTGCCCTCAGAAATAATTTTTTAATGCCAGGTCCTGAAGTCATCAGTGTGATTACCAGTCAACCATATAGTAAACCTCTGTCCGAGGTTCCGCATCCGTGGATTCAACCATCTATGCACCAGAAATATTTGAAAAATTTTGCATCTGTATTGAATATGTATAAGCCTTATTTCCTTGTCATTGTTCCCTAAATAATGGAACATAGTGACTATATACCTAGCATTTGCATTGTATTACATATTATAATTAATCTATAGATGATTTAAGGTATGCAGGAAGATGTGCATAGGATATTCAAACACTATGACATTTTATGTAACACACTTAAGAATTCACAGAGTTCAGTATCTGAAGGAGTCCTAGAACCAATTTCTCAGAGATTACAGGGAACAGCTGTATTTATGACTCATATTCTGAATGTACATTAATGTTCTGACATAGTCTAAAAGCCACTTTTCTCCCAATTTATGATAAGTTTTTGACTAAATAATACAGTGTGAATAAGATGCAATTTGGTTGAGTGTTGTTTTTTTTTAAATTATTATTCTCCCAACAGTGGTTCTTAGTTGATATAGAATTTGCCCATGAAACACATGCTAGTAATTCTGGAAAACTCTTAACTGAGTTTTTCTCAATATTATAAAGGTATATAATTATTTTAAATGAAAACAGTTTGTTATTTTCACATCATTGTAAAAATCACAGAGTATAGCATTGTAAACTTTTTGTTACAGAATAGTTTTAGACTTACAAAACAAAAATTGTGAAGTGATTTAAAGAGTTTTATATACTGCACACTCAACTTCTTCTATTATTATTTTATATTAGAGTGACATATCTGTCACAGTCAACAAGCCACACCCAGATCCCCCTGTTTTTAATCTATACTCCCTTTATCCTTCCTATGCGGCCCAGCCTCCAAGAAAACATTTTGTATTCACATGTGCACATGAGGTGGGTCTTTATCTCTTTATCTCTCTCTCTCTCTCTCTCTTTGCATTTTTAAGGAAACTCAATTGGTTTCCAAAATGAGACTTTTTTTTCATTCTCAAGTTTTTGTCACAGTATTTTCCCTAATATTTCTGCTCTGATTCAACAGAATACAGCAATAAATACACTTGCATGGTCAAGTTCTACAGTTCCTACTGGGTTTATTGACTTTCCACTAACACTCCTATAAATGTTAATAAAATGAAAATTTTAAAAAATCAGAGAAGTAAAATACTCTCCAAATCTGTCACCTAAATAGGAAGAGACTTTAATTTGTGATATTCACTTCTATTAGAGATTTTGAAGCAAAATCGATCAAGGATGGTTCTAAAATCTTTCTGCATAACTTCCCACTTAAAGTGATGCACACATACTAGAACAAATTGCAAATTCCTTGAAGTGTGAAATAATGTTTTTGCAAAGCAGTTTTAATGCGCTCTTGCCACTCTTGCAAACAAATAACTGTCAGCCATGCAGAAGAATATAGGCATTTGTCTTCTGAAAATAGGTGAGGTGATCTTCTGATATGATTTTATTTTATTCTCAAATGGTTCTTTTTGGGCACAACAGCCATAATTATATGAATGGGTCTGCCCTGTCTGTCAGTTTGTGTTTGATTATATTGTCTAAGAAAAGGTATTTTCAAAATGTTTTGGTTGAATTTAGCCTTCATCAATTTTGTTTACAAATTTTACAACTTGTGCTACAGAGCACACCAGGATAAAGTTACAATGAGAGGTATTCTGGAGTCTTAGGTAATTCAAAAAATTCATGGAAGCGTTGTATTAAAATTGATTTTGTTGCAAAAACTTTTGAAATCCATGCAAAGTTTTTCAAAATTTACATTTTCCATGAGATTCTAGAAGAACCCTGATATATTTTCACCAGGAAACGACACACTGTTTCCTACAGTTCCACACTCATTTCTTCAGTATCATGTGGAGTGGGGCAGCTGTTTCAGACAACTGCAGGGACCATACACATTTCCATGCCTTGAACAACAACAAAAAATTTGCTGCTAAATAAAATTAACTATAAATGTAGCTATTTATGTTCATCAAGTCTTGAGAGAAAATAGTAAATTATACAGTAATATTTCTTCTTGAAAATTTTTAAAAATTTATTTACTGAGAGGCAAAGAGACAGACACAGACAGATTTCCTATCATCTGGTTAACTTTGCAAAGGCTTGCAATGGCTGGGGTTGGGCTGGCGATGAACTTGGGAGCTATGAACTCAATCCAGGACTCGTAAGTGGGCAGCAGAGACAACTACTTCTAACTTTCAGTATGCATATTTGCGGGAAATGCGAAGGAGTGAAGCTGGGACTCCAAGCCAGCCACTCCGTTATGGGCTATGGATGTCCACCTGGCATTCCAACAATGAGGCCAAACACCTTCCCTTTACAGTAATATTTGTATAAGAAAATTGTGACACATAACGCAAAAAGCAAAATTTTACTTTTAAAGTATGCATTTAAATTCATTTGTTTTATTGAGATTCCCTTGTTAGGCAAAGTCCTAGGTGCTTTGTGTATATCAGTGATCAAAACAAGGACCCTTGCCCTTTGGGATTTACCTTGCAGTGAAGGAGACAAATGAGAAAAAAAATTACATGAATAATTTGTAAGTATCTAGCAGAAGTGCTGGGTAAAAAAAAAGTGAAGGTAAATTGGGGAAAAAAATCAAATGGGTAAGAGGGGCTTAAAAACTGAAATAGATGGACAGGCTGCTCTGATTCAAAATATGCTTGAGTATAATTCAAATGGAATTCTGAGATTTGGGGTTACCAAAAGTCATATTACTTTTGCTTGCATGAAATCCTAATTTTGGTAAAACAAGTAAGTGGACTTCTGTACTGGTAAAGGGTACTTCTATGTTAGTTTTCTGGAAGTTGAATTTTCCGTAGGAAGTCTGGAAATTGCTTTAGTTGTGAAACTTTGAAATCTGTCCAGAATTGGCAGGCACATTGAGTCTTCGAATATGCTCTATGACCCAATTAATAGAACTGCCAGTAACAGAGTCAGCCCTTTGCTTTCCCTAGAGACACAGAAATTAGTATCAGTGGATGAAAAACATATTCACTGGCTTTTTAGATCAGGCTGTTGGTCCGTGCAGCTCAATGACATATTTATTTGAGATCCAGAAGATATGCTTTCATGGAAGACATGTTCTCATAGAATTATAAAATGCTGACTTTTAGAGATTTATTGGTGATTTTATCTCAAACTTTTAAGATCTAATTTATATTATCGGAATCCCTCAACTTTTGATGATACCCTGCTTTCCTTCTGTCTATAACACAAGAATTTCCAAACCTCAGAAAGTGGTCTGGATTCCTTTTCCTCCTCTCTTCCCTGTATGTCTAAGATTCATAAACAAGTGGCTCATATTCTCTTGTTAATGGCACAATACCACAATTTTAAAGAAGAAAAAGTTTCTTTCGACTCACTTTTCTGGTCAAGACCCAAAAGACCCAGATACATTTGCTTTAATAGTACACTCATACTTTGTTGTTGTTGCTGTTGAATTATTTATTTGAGAAGCAGAGAGACTTTTGAGATGAACCATTAACCCATTAATCCTTTAATTGCATGAATTGATCAGCTCATTCACGAGGGCAGAGGCCAAACCTCCTCTTAATATCTCATAATGGGGATATTTCAGCATGAGTTTCAGACATGATAAACCGTATGCAAATCATAGTAATAAGTTAAATTTCTAGTTTGTTTCTATGTTCTACCCACAGCCTATGTATTGCAGAAGTTTTAATCACCTCTTCTTTTCATTCTCAAGTAATAGTCATTTTTAGATTTTTTTCTTACGAATATCCCATATTCTCAATCATTTTGGATATCTTTGCCTTAACTCTCCTGAGTCCTTTTGCACTCAGGTTGCTGGTTGTCTATCCTAAGTCTGCCAAGCATGTTGAGAATATTTCTTCCTAATCAGGAGTTTGCTGCTTTTTACTCCTAACCTTGACTGGGTTCCATTAATCTAAATTTTACTTTTCATTGGTTTATATATTATCTACTAGATTTTTTAAACTAGTTCAAGGCTGTGAAGATTTTTCTAATCTATAAATTTCCTCTACAATTTTAGAGTTTCTGTTTATTTATAAAATATTTCAAAATAATTTTGATAAATTATGGTGTAAGAGTCAATAAGTTGGCATTCTTTGTCCACATAGACATACAAATGCTCCAGATCTTTGCTGAATTCATATGGAGTATCTATAATAGGATATTAGATTGTTCTCTGCTTTTGAGATTCTTGAAATCTCAGATGACATTGGTCTATGTTTTCCCCATGGTTTGCAAAGAATTTCATGCTTGCTGAGTTAATATAGTCTTCTAATGATCTTCTGAGATAAACATTCTAAGTTTATATAGATTTTTCAAATATTCATATAAAATATATATTGTGAAGTTATGTTGGATTTTAAAATTTTTGCACAATAAACATCTTTAATTACATTTCCATGAACTTTTTGAAGTATCCTTATAAAAGAGGAAACAAAATATTAAAGGACTTGCTGAAGTCCTTCTTGAGTATGCACACACACACACACACAAACACACACAGGGGAGTAGGGCAGAGCCAAACCTCAATTCATCCTTTTATTAGCACTTCTGGGTTTTCATTTTTCAAAAATAAAAACTCCTTAATGGCAAAAGAGATTCAAGACATACCCTGAAAAGGCATTGAGACAGCATGAAACAACTATTGATATTTCATTTAAGGTCTATATCTTGTCTTTTAAGAATTATCCACATTTCTTATTCCTGGACATCATGTTTGCAGAGTTGGCTTGACAGCAAAATGAAGGGGTTTTTTTGTTTGTTTTTGACATGCAGAGTTAGTGAGAGAGAGAGAGACAGAGAGAAAGGTCTTCCTTTTTCCATTGGTTCACCCCCTCAAATGGCTGCTATGGCCGGCGCACTGCGCTGATCCAAAGCCAGGAGCCAGGTCCCTCCTCCCTGTCTCCCATGTGGGTGCAGGGCCAAGCACTTGGGCCATCCTCCACTGCCTTCACGTGCCACAACAGAGAGCTGTACTGGAAGAGGAGCAACCGGGACAGAATCCGGTGCCCCAGTCGGGACTAGAACCCGGGGTGCTGGTGCCGCAGGAGGAGGATTAGCCTAGTGAGCCACAGCACCAGCCAAAATAGTTTTAAATGTTATGGAGTCACCTGTAGTAAGCATTCTGGAGAAATGCCAGTGTTTCTCTTTGGTGTCACTACCAGCTCCTTGCCCCTCACATCTGCCACCACCATCACACCCTGCAGCCAGGCAGGGAAACCCATCTGAGACACTTCCAGATCAACTCACCCCACAGGTTTCCTAGGTTTGCTTATTGTTATTATAACCTTTCTTCCTTTAAATAGAAGGGATTGTACCAGTGCACAAAAGAATGCACAGAGCTGTCAACAAGAGCCCACCCCTCAGTCAGAATAGAATTCAAACCATTTTGTAAACAAAAAATTATTGTCTAATATTTTTCTTTTTACCATAGAACCAAATCAAATATATGAGAAGATATTCTGAGAACGTAAGTGGTTGTGAAATGGGCAGCACTTCCTTGGCTTGCTAAGCTGGACGCTCTCTGAATTAGGCTCAAATGCAGTCACATAGTTTTCTCGAATGGTATATGCTACTTTAGAAGAAACACTCGGAGAGGCGTCTGTTAGAGCTTTGCCCATAAGCAACTGATGGTCAGGATTTAGTATCTATACAGATATCCTGTGTCCGTGGCTAACAGTTCCCTCTTTCTGTTGCAGGTGCAGGGGAATCTGGAAAAAGTACTATCGTTAAGCAAATGAAGTAGGTGCACAACTTTCAGATGCTTCGTATGAGATGTCTGTCCATGTGGTTGACCAGACATAAATGCTGTCCACAGTGCGGCGTGGTGGAGTCCTCTGAATCACGAGCAGTGGCAGGGCTGTCACAGGGCTGTGCAGATATTTCCTCTGACCTCCAGTAGAAAGCAGTGCAGACAGGGAATAGGGTAACTTGGCGTTTATCCTCCAAATGTTGCCTCTCAACGGGAAAAACAGGAAAGGCAGCTGTATTGTAATTACAGTGAGCTGGGAATGATCTAGGATTACACGACTATGGGCAAAACCCATGAAACATTTCAAGACGTGTCACTCAGTGAGGCATTTGATTTTTTGAGAAAATACAAGTTTGAACTTCATTGATATTTAGCCTACTTTGGGAACAGAAAGCATATTTTAAATGATCACCACCATGGATTTCAATGTCACTGTATGATCTTCTCTACTTCTTGCTTTTTATGAAATAGCTAGACCTGAATGTCTTAGTAAGAAAATAATGAACACCGAAGTACTGTAATTCATTAAGATCTAGTTAATAAAATGAGGATTGATAGGTGGAGGTGCATGGATGAAACCTCATGGCTCTCTCAATAACAGAAAAATTTAAAAGACAATTGTTGCTAAGGAAGCAGCAGAAGCAGAAGAAAAGAAGAAATATTTTTCATTATGTGTTTTGGATGTATTAAACGAGGAAAAGTCCCAGTTGAACAGCAGTGTTCGGTTTACCATCTAAACCATGGTTTGGTCTCTATTATCATTTTGACCTCTCTATTTTCTATGACCTTCAATGAAGTAAAACAAAATCAGTTATTGGCTGTATAAAAAAGGAAAACTTGTAATTTATTAAATCACAAATAGAATTTCTAAAAACAAGAAAAAAACTATGATAAACATGATAGATAGCTAAATAATTGTCTACTTTAATGTAGAAAGTTCTTTAGACTTTTAACTAAAACAATAAGCTAACCAATACAACAAATGGAAACAATAAACAGGGTTCAGTGCTGTGGTGTAGCGGTTAAAGCTGCTGCCTGTAGTGACAGCAACCCATATGGGCACTGGTTCAAGTCCTGCTGCTCCACTTCCAACCCAGCTCTCAGCTATGGCCTGGGAAAGCAGTAGAAGATGGCCCAACTCCTTGGGCCTCTGCATCCCCATGGCAGCCCCACAGGAGGCTCCAGGCTTCAGATTGGCTCACTTCCAGCCATTGAGGCCATCTGGGGAGTGAATCAGCAGATAGACGATCTCTCTCTCTCTCTCTCTCTCTCTCTACCTCTACCTCTCTCTGTAACTCTGCCTTTCAAATAAATAAATAAATCTTAAAGAAACAATAAATAGTTCGCAAAAGACAAAATTAAATGGATAAATAAAACATATTTTAGTTTAATTGCACTATTTATGAAATATAAAAATTAAATCAATAATGACATGTTTTTCATATCAGTAAATTAGCAAACTAATTTTAAAATATATTACTCAAGGGCTGGCATATGTGTTAAGATGCCACTTGGGACACCAATCTCCCATATTAAAGAGCAGGATATAGTCCTAGGCTCTTGCTAAAGTAGACCCTGGTAGGTAGCAGAGATGCCTCAAATAGGTGGCTCCCTACCACCCATGTGGGAGGCCTGGGTTGAGTGCCAGGCTCCTGGCCTCTGCCTAGTCCAGGCTTCACTGTTGTGAGCATTGGAGAGTGAACCAGCATATGGAAGAGTTCTCTTCTCGCTGTCACTCTCTCACTCTCTCTTGCCTTTCAAATAAGATACAAATAAATAAAAATGTTTAAAATAAAAATATGATCTAGTACGATGACATTTTGAAAAATGTGTTTCTTATCACTACTTGTAAAATTATGTAATACATTAAATTTATAGAACTAGTTTTTCACTATACACAGTGAACTGGGAAAATCATAATTACTGATTTTCTACATATATCTCAGAATTTCCCATAACTCAGTAATTTAAAAATATTCAAACATGAAAATAATAACATCCAAATACATAAAACATGAAAATTTATGGGCAAAGATATTTATATCACTTTCTAAGAAGGTAGTATCTTTTTTAAATATTTCTTCTTTTGAAAGTCGGAGTGACACAGAGAAAGAGAGGGGGAGAGAGAGCGATCTTCTACCCACTGGTTCACTTCCCAAATACCCACAATAGCCAGGGACAGAACAGGCCAAAGCCAGAAGCCTGAAACTCCATGTGGGCATCCTCACCCTTACCAGGAACATAAGCTCTTGAGCCCGCTGCCTATCAGGTATGTTAGAGGACAGCTGGATCAGAAGCAGAGTGGCTGGCTGTTGGACTAGTTTTTTTTTTTTTTTTTTTTAATTGATTTTGTTTATTTGAAAGGCAGAGAGAAAGACAGAGGGAGGGACAGACAAAGTGAGCTCACATTTGCTGACCGAAGCCATGAGCTGGGAAATCAGTCCAAGTATCCCATGTACATGGCAGGAACCCAAATACTTGGGCGATTGACTGCTGCCTTACACTGTGTGCATTATCAGGAAGCTGGAATCGGGATCAGAATCAAGACTCAAACCCAAGCACTCCCATATGTGATGCGGGCGTCCCAAGTTGCTTCTTAACTTCCAGGCCCAACATCTGTCCTGTGAAGCATTCTTATTGCCTTATCTTACTTCTATCTGATACCATTGGTCTTTTCCCTTTTAAAGCTGTTCCACGTCTTCTAGGAGAACTATCTTTCCTGGTTCTGTTCCAGCTCTTCTGTCCTCAGGTTGCATCCCCAAAATTGACATCTCTAATGTACCACGTGCTCTTCCTTGCCTTTCTCTCTGCACATCCATACAATTAGAGCTCCTGAGGTCCCGTGGTTTTTCTCTAGCATCTGCAAGAGGACCATCCTAGAATATTTCTTTCAAACTCAGACACTTTACCTAATCTAGAGGAGTAAATCCATCTACCTCTACATTCTCTTAATGTTTCTGGCTAGAAACAAATCGAATAAAGAACATTAAACTTGTCTCTAATTCCCATAAACAAATACAGCCACACCAGCCTTCAAAGCAATCCATGTCGTGTGGCCACACTGAGCTCTCATTCTCGCCAAGTCATGCCACATCTACACAAGCTATCTACAAACACATCATTTATCTGCATTTCCACTGCCTTAGTTCAAAATCTCATCATTTCTGAGCCGATTACTTATCTTAAGTAGTTTCTGTTTCCCTCTTCTGCCTGCCACTGTGTTATCCACACAGCCTGACCTTTTGGATTGTGTTCCCAGCTGCTGGCTTCAAGGCCTTGCTGTTGCATGCATTTGGGGACTGAACCAGTGGATGGGAACTCCCACCCCCTCTGTCTGCCTGTCTACTGAATAAATTGGGACTATGTACTTAATTTATCTATGCCTACATTTCCTGCCTATAAAATGTAGGTGGCAATTTCAATGTAGGAAATAAGAAGACATATAAAGCCCTCACCGCAATTCTTGGCACATACTGAAAGCTTGATTGTTGCAAGCTCATATTTATATATTCTAATCCGTCTGCCTGGGATGTTCTTCCTTTTCACAAATTGGGAATAACTATTGATGCTTGAAAAACCATCTAATTGTGACTCCTCCTAGGAGGTTTCCCTAATACCTCACATCCACGCCTAACGGTTTATCACTTCTGTTCATCTCTATCTTTGTACACATACCAATGTTGTTGTCATACATTGGTATGTTGCACCAAGATTTGTTTATATATTCTTCCTTCCCAAAACCCGGGCTCTCCAATAGAACCATGCACAATAACAGGCAGCTTCTGTGCCTGTGGTCTCCAGTATGGAGCTCCTAGACACAAGTGGGCTTTACCAGCCATTGGAAACGTGGTTAGTGTGATTGAGGAACTAGAATTTCAATTTAATCTACCTTTAATCACTGTGGCTATTGGCTACTGCAGAGCTGTAGTCTACTTATTTCCAAGGAGGAGAGACACATAATTCATCCATTATAGTATAGTGAGTTACAGAAAATGCCCAGGAAAGCCTATTACTGTGAGCAGACTTAGGAACAGACTCGTAGGTAGAGCACTCTCACACAGACGTGTACTAATGCAGCCCCTAGGAAAAACATGTTGCTGAATGTTGCTTAACATCCAACTTCAACTAGACTTGTAAATTCTGATCTTATCACTTTGCTTTGTGATAGATGTTTCCTCTCCCACTGATGAGAACAGCTATTAGAACTTGTTTAAGCAAGAATAGCCAAACATGCCACGCCTATATGTAACTGCCACTTCAGCTTCGTAATTAAAATAATGTTCCAATTTTAAATTTAGACAGAGTTGAAATTTCCTTAAAGAACTTATTCCTAGTCAACCCTAGAGATATTTTATTGCGCTTTCTATAGCGTTTAATTAATTGTCTGCTTTACTTGTTTATTTAAGCTATTTAATTGCTTAATGCATCAAGACAAATATTGGCCAGTTTTAACATAGAAGTACGGCAATTATTGCTAATCAAATCTGAGTCAATTAAGAAATAAATAGAGATGGCCATTACAAGTCAAGACTTCACTTCGATGTCTACATAAATTCAAGTCCCAGATCTGCACCAAGTTCTAGCTTCCTGTAAACTTGCACCATGGGAGACAGCAGGTGACCCCTCAAGTACGTGGGTCCCTGCTATACCAGTGGGAGACCTGGATTGAGTTCTTGGCTCTCTCTCTGTCTCTCTCCCTTTCAAATAAATTTATTTTTAAAAAACATAAATACAGGCACTGCCTTTACTCTTTTTAGTTCCAAAGCCTTGTGTTTGAAGGTTATAATTTTGTCAAAGATATTAAAAAGCACTTATGCTTTTTCCCCTTCAGCAAAGCTTTTATGTACATAGATGCAACACAAATCTTTAGAAATATTGCATTCAAGAATGAACAGAAAGCATTGCAAAAACAACAAGAAGTAACAGTAGGAAAGAACAGGAACATATTATGTAATACAGAAGCAAAAAACTATAGTTGGCACAAGCAAATATTTTAGCTTATAATACATAAATCTATTTTGAGCTATTATTCCAAAACTACTAGTAAAACCTTGACTTTTTCTGCCTGAATGAGTGGAAGGAAGAGAAGAGTTCAGCCAAATAGAATGTCTGGTCATTTCAACTTGAGAACTCAGTGGCACGTACACAGATGGAGAAGTGACAAGGGATTTAACAGAGTGCAATTACCTGCAGGAAAAAAGTGCCTTTGTTAAAGCTGTAAATAGAAAGCAGACACTCCTATTTTCCAGTGCGCCTTAAGTGATAGGAAAGAATGTTTTACTAAATGACTTCACTTCCTCTAGGCATCATGGGGTAAAAAAACAGCAAATTTCAGAATTCTATAATTTTTCTCTTTTTGAGGAAAAAAATCAGCTTTCTAAGTAAAATGTTCATGATTTTAGAAAGCTTTATTTTTTTGCAAACAAATTTCTTCATATTTGTTATGGCTGGTACAGTAAAAGGAAATATTATGAAAAGACATTGATTAATAAACTTTCAAAGGCATAAATTGGTCAGATTTAACATATATATGTAGTCAGAATTCTTCCTTTTTAAATGAAGATACACTGTAATTGTAGTCTAGCAGTTTGTGGTTACAGTGTTTTAGTAGAACAATCAACTGTTCAATTTACAAAAGCTTTCCATATTTCAATTATAGGATCATCCACAAGAATGGCTACACTGCACAAGAATGCATGGAGTTCAAAGCAGTCATTTACAGCAACACCTTGCAATCCATCCTAGCTATTGTGAAAGCTATGAGGACCCTGGGGATTGATTATGTAAATCCCAGAAGTGCAGTAAGTATGCAAATAATGGTCATTACAGAGCCTGCAAAGGAGTCTGAGCCAGAAAGAGTAGGACTTAATAAGTTTGTTATACTAATCTACAAGAATATTTTAGTAATGTAAAAAATAATTTCAGAAACATTAATTGCTTTTGGTATAATGTTTCTTAATTTCCATTATTGAAGCTTGTATTTTTCATTAGGTGCTATAATCTTTTCAGCATTATTTGTTATCCTAGGGATCAAGCCTAATAACCAATACAACACTATAAGAAAAATATTGTTTATGATTGCTAAATTACAAATGAGTTTGTTACATAAAACATAATCTGAAATATTCTACATTTATTTTCTTAATCTAATTGTCATTTCATGGAGACTTAAAATTTTTTACCCTATAATTATCATTAATATTCTATGATAATTACAAAGGCTATGTGGCAATAGGAAAATGATTATATTATGATGCTAACATTTTTAAAAAAGAATTCAAAGTTGTGTGAATAACTGAAATATCTGTGCATCAAATAAACTCAAGTAGTCATAGTTTTGCTTATAAGGTAGCATATAAACAAGTTCATTTTTGTTCCATTATACATTTTGTAGTATTATTATTTTACATTACAATGTATTGTAAACACACTTACTTTAAAAGCATGCGTATGCAAATATAAAATGCTATTTTTGTTGGTGAATGAACATATGGTGTTACTCCCAAAGAACAATAGTCAACCCCACCCACAAAAGAGAATACCAACACAATGCACAGGAAGAACTCACCCACTTTTATAGGTCCCTTCCAGAAGCAGCTGGCTACCTCCAGAGATGAAGTTGAACTGTTCCCAGCACAGTTCTTAGATACCTTGTTAAAGGAACATTAAACAAAAACACAACGCAGTAAGTACAGAGAGGAAAACAACTTTTGACCTCCTGCCTCTCCTTTCTCTCCCCTGCATGTTCAGGTGAGAGACTCTACATGATCATTGGAAGTTATTAGGATGAAAAGAAAAATGCCTTTTCCATGCTGCCAACTTGAAAGGGAAAAATAAATGCTCTTTCCTCCTGTCACTTTTCTGCAGAGAGCAAGGAGTGGATATGCAAACCCTCAGGGCACAGTTTGTACGCACAGAGCCAGGATTCTAGGACTCCCCTTCCATTCCTAGCTTTCCCCAGAACTGACCCCAGGAAGTTACCTGCTTCTCTGGCTCTGGGCCCCCTCTTAAGTGGAAAGGAGGAGCTTGGAGGAGCTGAATTCCAACATCATCCATCCTTTATCAACCTCTAAGTGATCATGTTATTTAAGGGTAGTTCAGTTATCTCTCTGACTCCTGCTAATCCTAGGAACCCAGGATTTTAAATTGGCTCTTAAGAGACAACCTGGTACAATTCCCTTAATTTAAAGATAAGAAAAGTAAGGCCTAAATGAGATAAGTTTGCTTCTAATATGTAGCTAGCAAAAAACACATTTTTTGGCTTTTTCTCTATGCATGGATTTTTAAAAATGATTAGGAAATTTTATTTTTTTCTCCTTGGCACTAATAGTTATTGAAATGGATGTGCCTTCTGAAATCAGAATGATTTAATATGAATATTAAATAGAATATGTACATGCAATCTTCCATGTATTTGCATCAAGGAAGTTGGAGTATCAACCTTAAGTGTTGATTTACATACATCATATGTTTCATGCAGTTTTCAAATCAGTAACAACAGCACTAAAGAACTAAAATCTGTTGGTTGAGAGTCTTAATGATCTAACATACATGTGGAGTAAAAATAATAGGGTGTACCTATAATCACCACTATGCCAACAAGAAAATAAAAACGAGCACAACTTACTCAAAGTGTACATTGAGAGGTGTAAACACATTAGCTCAAGCAGCGTTAAGCAATTGTCATGACATGGCAGGATTAGCCATGTCCTCAAACATCAGAACAATGTGACGGCTGTCAAGCACTGCATAACTCATATTTCAAATGATACAAACACTGGCAGTTTTAATCAGCTTCTTTCATATTTGATTTTAAGATCAATGTACTCTCTACATATTTTAAATTATTTATTCAAAGGATTATTTGTAAAATACTACCTATGTGTGGCCTCCAGAGTTGAGATTAACTTTCATTTGTTTTGTATGTGGGTGTGTATTCTTTTGCATAACTATTTGCACATCACCAAACAACTTGTTATACTTAAAATCCTGATAGGAAATGTACATGAGCTTTTTTTAGTCATGTGTTCTGTAAATTTGGACAAGCAGCTTAGTCTCTCTAAGGATCAGTTTCTTCACAAATGTTAGTGTTCTTCTCATTGAATTACCTTAACTATAAACAGAGAAACAAAGATATCCACTAACCCACCTAAGTACAGAGCATTGCTAAATGTAACTTCCTAATAAATAACAGATATCATTATTTTCCAATAATCATGTTTAATGAATTCTCACTAAAATTTTGTGTTGAAACCCACACATCCGACACAATTAAAAAATATATTTTTCAATGAGCTTGCTTATGTGACAAATTTTAGGTTGACTGAGAAGTCAGCAATAATTGAGATGGACTTGCTACTTGTCCTTGGAGGAAGGAAAAGTCTGATGTTGATCAAGTGAATACAAAGCATCAGCTATTTCTTTCTTTTTTCCTTTTCTTTTTCTTTTTTTTTTTTTTTTTTTTTTGACAGGCAGAGTGGACAGTGAGAGAGACAGAGAGAAAGGTATTCCTTTTTCTGTTGATTCACCCTCCAATGGCCGTTGCGGCTGGCGCACCACACTGATCCGAAGCCAGGAGCCAGGTGTTTCTCCTGGTCTCCCATGCGGGTGCAGGGCCCAAGGACTTGGGCCATCCTCCACTGCACTCCTGGGCCATAGCAGAGAGCTGGACTGGAAGAGCAACCGGGACAGAATCTGGCGCCCCGACCGGGACTAGAACCCAGTGTGCCAGCGCCACAGGCAGAGGATTAGCCTATTAAGCTGCAGCACTGGCCAACATCAGCTATTTCAAAAGGACAGGATATCTAAGTGTGTAGCTAGAACCTTATTTGTGGACACAATTACTGAGAAAGGAAACACTAAGGGGATGGAGAAAACGAGGTATCTGGACTTGGGAAATGTTGAGTTTGGAAGTCTATGGGATGTCACCTATGTAACCAATTGCAATCTGTACATGTCAAATATAGAAATGTGTATATTTGACGCTAAGATGTATTTGACTAAAGATCTCAATCTCCATGCTGTTGGCACACTATTACACAATGGCATATAATTTACATTCAGCAAGGACATGAGATACAGCAGTCAAGTGCTTAGACAGAGAAGACAAGGTGGTAGGGAGAAAGAGTATTAAGCAGCAAGATTAGAGGATTAAAGTAACTCCAACATTTCCTGGTCATGTGAAAGGAAAAGAAGAGATGATAGAATATTCAGTAGAGGAATATCAGGGTTTGTGGAATGACAGAATTCCAAAGAAGTGTTCCCAGAGGAGGTTATGCAAGTTGGAAGGCTTTGAGAGGTCAAGCAAGAAGCTTAGTTTTCAAAAATCATTGGATTTAAGCAATGGAGTCCCTGGGGAGATAAACCAAGAGGTTTCATGTAGCTGACTCAGAATTCATGGAGTGTGTTGGGCAATGAGAAGAAACTGTAGAAACAGAGGTCAGAGACAACGTTTTCAGGAACTGTGTAGTTGGGGAGCAGGGGAGAAGTGAAATCTGCAGCTGGGGGGAGATGAAGGGGAACAGCTAACAGGGCTTATTCTTGTTTTAGCTTAATATTTGATAGACTAATTTCAAAAGTATAGAACTTACAAAGAGGATAAAGCTGAAGAAACAGGAAAAGAGAAATAGCAAAAATAACTAAGACATGTCTACTTACCCACTTTGAATTCTTATATACTATTAGAATCCTCTAGAGATAATTTTAGGAACACTGAATGTCATAACACTCCTACTCAATGGTTTGTTATTTTGCCCATTTTTGACAATCAAATCATTTTTGACAAAATGAAATCTACAATGTGAACCAGAGCTCTGATTCTTCAAGATTATCTACAATTGGAATTTCATGACCAAATAAGTTTGGGATATATACATGGTATAACAGCTTGGGAATTTGTGACCAGTGTTACTTCTCAAAGACTGAAAATCTGCCAGCAACAACATCTGGCATTTTTCACCTAATATCTCTCAAACTTATTAGGCTGTATATGCCTTATTCCTTTGATTGTTTTTCACAATTTTTTTGGAAAATATGACTCTAGAATTCAAAATGAGTTTCACAAGCTTCTAAGACCACATGAGGCCACTAATATTGACAAAGAACTTCAGCATAACCTGTATAGAAAAATGTATATATTTTGTTTCTTATGCAAAAGGGCCCAGAGCTATGAAACCTGTAGAGAAGGAGCCATTCAAGGACCAATGTAATTCCCAAGCCTTTCCAAACATTCATGCATTATATGGAAATAGAACCCCTTCAGGATATGACTCAAATATCCAGGGCACTATTTTTAAAATTTTAGGGATTATTGGTGATTACTTAAAGTTTCTCTAGAACATGAGGTATAAGGTGATTAGCAAATTTACTTTATTGATTCATTCATTCAATAATATTTCAGGGACACGTCCTACGTGTTAGGTTCTGTTCAACCTTAAAAATGGAGATATGAACAAAATCATAAAATATCTGCCTTTGTGTGCTTATGGTCTACATGAAAGATACATGGCAAATGAAGAAATATGACCTAGATAAGTAGTATTATGTGCAAAAAGGAAAATGATGGTGGGGCTGGCATTGTGGCTTAGTGGGTTAAGCTGCTGCCTCTGGTGTCGACATCCTATATGGTGCCAGTTCCAGTCCTGGCTGTTCTACTTCCGATCCAGTTCTCTGTTAATGTACCTGAGAAAGCAGCAGAGGATGGCCCCAGTGCTTGGGGTCCTGCACCTATGTGGGTGACCCAGAAGAAAGTCCTGGCTCCTGGCTTCAAACTTGCTCAACTCCGGCCATGGTGGCCATTTGAGGAGTGAACCAGAGGTTGGCAGATCTCTCTCTCTTCCTCTCCCTCTCTAACTCTGCTTTTCAAATAAAAAATAAATCTTCAAAAAATGAAAAAGAAAAGATGGTAAGGATTAGAACATGATGGAAGAAATGATGATTGGAGAAGCCTTTCTCGAGGAGGCTGTGCCGTAAAGAGACTTGAGCACAACAGGGAGTGAGTCTTGGAAATGATATGGAGATGACCACCAATCAAGAGTTCTGACATGGTGCTCAAGGAGCCAGGCACATCTTGAAAGTGGGACAGGGAGGAAGGAAGTAGAGGGTGAGGGGAAGGGGGATGCAGAAAGGAAGATAGACACAGGTAAAATCTCAAGAGCAATGGGGCAGGCATTGTGGTGCAGTAGGTTAAGCTGTCACCTGTGACACCAGCAACCTTTATGGGTGCTGGTTCACGTGCCAGCTTTTCCACTTCCAAACCAGCTCCCTGCTAATGGGCCTGGGAAAATCAGCAGAAGATAGTCCAAATGTTTGGGTCTCTGCTACTCATGTGGGAGACCCAGATAGAGTTCCAGGCTCCTTGCTTCGACCTGACTCAGCACCGGCTATTGTTGCCACCTGAGAAGTAAACCAGTGGATGAAATATATCTTCCTGTGTCTCTCTTCCTGTCTCTATCTCTCCCTTTCTCTTTCTGCCTTTCGAATAAATAAGTAAACCTTTAAAAAAAAATCTGGGGAGCCTATGAACCATAAGAAGACATTTAGATTTTGAGTTTTGTGGGAAATTACTGGAATTTCTCAAATATAGGAGTAAAATAATTAGTAGGAATTCAATTTTTAATCAGTTTGGCTGTTTTTCATAACCTATTAAGCTTGGTGTTATGAGTTTTTTTTTAATAAAATATTTATTTATTTATTTGAAAGGCAGAGTTACAGAGAGAGAGAAGAGAGAGAGGGGTCTTCCACCCGCTGGTTCACTCTCCAGTTGGCCACAACGGCTGGAGCTGGGCCGATCCTAAGCCAGGAGCCAGGAGCTTCTTCTGGGTCTCCCACACGGGTACAGGGGCCCAAAGTCTTGGGCTATCTCCCACTGCTTTTCCAGGGCACAGCAGGAAGCTGGATTGGAAGTGCAGCACCCGGGACTCGAACCAGCACCCATATGGGATGCTGGCACCACAGGCAGTGGCTTTACCCGCTATGCCACAGTGCCAGTCCCTATGTGTTTTAAAAATTCAGATGTGATAGTTATTCCAAAAACCCTTAAAGAGATAAATTCTAATTTTTCAAATTATATAACTCTTCAATAAGTACAAAGGAACGTCAAGAAACTGGACTGCACTATGCTCAATAACACACAACTCGTAGTTTAAAAAAAAAGCAAAACACAAAGACTGCATTTTGCCAGGGATCCTTAACACAGACCACACATTTGAGTCACCAGGAATTCTTGAAAAAAATATCTTTGAAAGGCTTCACACTGAGAAACTCTTGATTTGGGTCAGATTTCTGAGATTATTATTTTTAAACCCATGTGCTCATATTATGCAGCCTGGACTGAAGATCGTCATCTTGGGTCTAGCTATGCAGGAATAACTTAAAAAGTAAAAAGTCTGGATAGACAAAAATCAACGAGAGGATGGCTTGTCTTTGGGAAATGTACTAGGATTGAAGACACTTATAACAGTGAAATGTTTTCAGTAAGCTGTATTCACAACACTCATGCAAATAAAATGCATTGCAAATTAAAGACAGAATAATTTTAAAGAAAGGAAGCTTGGGTTACTTTGGTTTATAAAGGTGTGCTGATAAGGCATACACTTTGTTCCTTTTGGTGATAAAACTGTGTGTGCAGCTGTTTCTTGCATCATATGTCCTGAAATGCACTTTAATAGTGGAAGCAACCAAAGATGACATTGCCTGCAAGAGTGATCAGTTATACTCTGCCAAGTCTGCAACTCTGCCTCCCATCCATCTAACAGTGAGAAAAGAGTTTAAAATGGCATCCTCAGGGCCTGCGCTGTGGCTCACTTGCCTAATCCTCTGCCTGCAGCACCAGTATCCCTTATGAGCGCCGGGGTCTGGTCCCAGCTGCTCCTCTTCCAGTCCAGCTCTCTGCTGTGGCCTGGGAGGGCAGTGGATGATGGCCCAAGTCTAACTCTATCTGTCAAATAAAAAAAAAAAATGGTATCCTGTGTTGAAGCAAATGGGGTAAAGCCTTGACCATTGGCCCAATTATCAACTGATAAAGTTGCTTTTAACAGAGAAAATCAAAAGGAAAAGTGAAATAAGATGTTTTTCAGTCTAAACAAAGTCTCTCTCTAACAAAAAGAGCTATATTCTTGATGCCTATATACAGGCAGATTTTTAAAATAAAATGGTAAAATTAAACTGTTAATTTTATAAAATATTAAATGGAATTATATCAGAAGAGCAGTTCTTCCTTCCACTGGTTTTCTACCCAAATGGCCACAATGTTTAGGAGGGCTGGGCCAGACCAAAGCCAAGAACCAGAAGCTTCTTCCAGGTCTCCCACATGGGTGCAGGGGCCCAAGCACTTGGACCATCTTCTGTTGCTTTCTCAGGCCATTAGAAGGGAGCTGGATCAGAATTGGAAGAGGCAGGACTCAAACCAGGGTCCACATGGGATGCCAACATCATACAGAACAGCTTTACCTGTGATTCCACAATGCTGGCTTTATTATATTGGCTTGCTTTATTATATATTGACTTTAATATACCTTGAACATATATTCTACACATCAGCTGAAGGAATCAGATAAAAATCATCAAATTAAAAGGCTCTATTGAAAAATAGAATGTGTGATTTCAAATAAAAATTTTTATCCTTCTCCAAATTTTGCTGTAGGAAGACCAGCAACAGCTCTGTGCTATGGCAAACACAATGGAAGACGGCACTATGACGCCTCAGCTGGCTGAGATCATCAAACGACTGTGGAGGGACCCGGGAATTCAGGCCTGCTTTGAAAGAGCATCTGCTTATCAGCTCAACGACTCAGCAGCCTAGTAAGTGAACGCACGTGGACACGAATTGCAGTCGAACCATTTAAAATCAGGCATGATGATTCTTCACACTGTGCGTTTGTGAACAGAAATAAGGAGAGTGAATGGCTTTCCATTCTATTATATTAAAATAAATAACAATTGAAGAGAAATTTTAAAAATCAAGGGGACATAATGGAGATGTTAAAAAATAACAGCCAAGGGCACATTTTAAATAACTAATTTTGAAACTGTATGTCTGAAAAGACACATGTTACCTGTATCTTTTCTTAATTAAAAAGGACAAATATGCTCAATGTTCACACACATTGGTGACGTACATGCTGGGGTTTGGGGTTGCTCATTTCACCTGTATTCATGTTACTGAAATCATCCTCTGCAGTTTTATTAGCAACCTGGTTTTGGCTCATTGGATCGATGAGCATGACACCAAGTCCCTGAAGGAAGTGATGTACTAGTTTCTAAGACATTTGTGTGCCATAGAATTCACTTGAAGTCTCAAGGAAGATTATGTAATTTTTGCAGCTTGTATTAGCCAGTTAACATTTATTAGTTTTAAGGAATTTAGGAGGCTGTAACACTACTTATAATTTCATTATCAAGGTGACCTACAAGTTCCTTTTAACAAAAGGTTCTTAACTTATCCCATCGTGACATGCCTGTAAGACCGTGTACAAGTCTGTAAATTCAATCTAATTCATCTTTTCATGTCTCTGTTCATGCATATGAATGTGTAAAGAAATATATAATCCTTTTAATTACCACCTCAAAGACAATATGCCAGCAGTACTTAAACGAAAAAATGCAAAATAGAAATGAGAGTGAAACAAATGAAGAATCACAGCAAGTAAGCTTGCATGATCCTTCAAATTTGAAATCAGTGATTAACAGAATGATTATGGAGAGAAAATAAACCATGTAAATAAAACTCCAAACCAGGCAAAAGAAAAGTCTTCTGTGGCCACTCGTTCATCTTCATTTTAGGTCCTAAATTCTAATCTGCACACTGCCTTAGCCGGAAGCAGCTGCTCTTAGCCCTCTGATGAAGTAGAGAACGGGTGTCATTCTGGGAGTAAAGAAACTTGAATAATTGCCTTCCTAAGTGTCTTAGCTCCTACCACATGACAGCAGAAGGAGGGATCTCTGTAGGGTATAAAATGTTGCTTGTCTATACTGATCAGAAGTGAAGGCAGTCACTATTAGTAAAGAGACAAATCATGAAAGAATCCCATAAAATGTTGCTTAGCAAAGTTCTGGGGAGTAACAGAGAGAAAGAGTTGTACTTAGTATAGTTCTGAATACATGTTATTTAGTAAACATTATTTTTCCATTAAAATATTAAAAAGAAAGTGTTAGCAATTATATAATCATTTTGTTTACCAAATTATTTGCTCTTTGGTAATAAAAATTTATTATCCCACAGTTAACACAGGCAAGTAAAATGTCATCTCATTTATGATTTCTAATCTTACATAAACACTGAAAATGTTGTATATTTTGATTATGCCATTATCAATTCTTATTATAAATATTTATCTGTTCCACAAGTTAAATATAATTGAACAGCATTGATTAGCATTTCTTTTGTGAATACTGCTATATCATTCTGGTTTTAGACTACTACAAGAAGTCATTTGCAAGGCAGTAGGATAACAACAGGAAAGCTGATTTTCCCCGTATCTTAGAAATATTTCATATATAAACCAAAAAGTTGAAAGCTTTTCTGCCCTAGGTGTCCTTAAAGTTAAATGAGTACTCCCAACGAAAAACAATTGAAAGCCATTGATTTCTTCCAAAAATTTCAAGTTTTTTTTTCCCAACACTGGAGTACATTATTACATAAGTCAATGCAAAACAAAAATGATACCATATTGCATGACTATATCATATGCATTGCACAGAGCAGACGCTGTAGCATTTCTTTTTCTCATTGTTCTGTTCCTTTTTTTTCTGGGGCATGTGAAAGTAAGATACTCAATGTTTTTCTCAGATCAGGAGATCCTCCATGTTGAGGTTAAAAGAGGTGACTCTAATTAGAGGGAGGAAGAATAATGCTGTAGTTGACACCATGAAAACCCTGTCAGCACCAGCAAACTGAAGAGGGGTAGCATAGCAGAGGCAACCCAACTGGGGGAAGGTTTGGATGGATGCAGACCCTATGGCGGATGATGGGGCCCACTTAGTGTGCTACTTAATCTCCACAGGATAGGAGAATTAGCACAGGTCCTGCCAGGAAAAATACTACTTTTATGTGATTGGAAAAAGAATCAAGCAAGCATTTTTAAGTCATTTGAGACATATGTATGAAGAGCCTCTGGTCCAAGCTTGGCCTGAATACTCAAATCTTGTTGTTTATTAAAACAAGTATTTCACATGCAAACATGACAGTCTCTAATGTCCCTGCTTTGCTTGAAATCATTTACATATGCAAATAAAACTGCATTAAAAACTTTCATTTAGTTACTATTAAAATGAACTTAATCTCTATTTTGGGAGGTATGTTTAATTGATTTTTTTTAAACCTCTATGGGCTGTCTAGAGCCACACCACCCAGAACAGGCTTGATCTCTAAACCTTCACGGGCCAATTGACCAATGATATATCTACCCTAATGTAAACTTGGTTGACAGGAAATTCACAAGAGATTTGCTTCCCAAAGTCGAAAAAAATAAACTAGCCAAGTGTGCCAACACTTTGCTTGATACATTTACATCTTGATTTAAGAAAATACGATCACTGTTAGATAAATCAATGATGATAAATTCTCACAGTATACATATGTGTGTTTCTGAGATGTGATTTTCTTTTGCCCTTGACCAAACTCCCTTTCAGATGTTTGCCCATTCTTAGTTTATTTTCAGTTTAAAAACAAAAGCATCCTTAAAGAATAAATGGCCCATACTGCCACAGAATTTATTTTTGATGATAAAATAACTTTGTATTTTAAGCTATTGTGCTGGGTGATAAGGCACAGAAGCTCCTCAACTTACTCACTGAAAGAATTCAGCTTTTGAACACTTGCAGCTGGATTCTGCTTCCCAAATTCTGTCTCGGTGGAGTTATTCCAATCTTTACTTTTCTGTTTGAGCTATATATGTAAACTCGGTTCAGTGCAGTGCTCAAACGTGTCTTAAAAATTAGTACCACGCTATTACTGTTTGTATCTGGGGCCAGCGCTATGGGGTAGCAGGTAAAGCCACTGCCTGAGTGCGAGTCCAGGCAGCTCCGCTATTTGTATTTAAAATTTTCACAGAAGCAGTCATGTTATGAACCTATTAAATCCCTAACAGGAAAAGCATAGAACGTTGAAGCAAGAAAGCACTGAGATTTGGTTAAGGTCATTATGCACGCCAGGGATGAAGAGGTCGGGAGCAGGTTCCTTCCTCTGCTCTCACAGACTAGAGCACACAGCAAGATGGGACCTCTTCCTTGGCCAACACATCCCAAGATCTCCTGAGAAAGAAGACAGTGTCTACCTAGTGAGGATGGGGTTTCCACCATGGCTTTGTGGAAGGATTAACAGCACAGGAGGCACTGATGCAAGAGCAGGTGGGAGTGGGTACAGTGGGCAGATCCAGGCCTCTGGCCCAAGAAGTGCTGAGTCAGCAATTTCAGGAGTTCCTAAGTGGATCAGCGTGAGAAACAAAAGGGACTTATTTTATAGTAATAATGACTGAGCATTACTGTGATACAAAAGGGAAATGGCTGACTCCTCAGCAGGCAGTCTGTGTAGAAACAGTCAACAAGTTTCAAATTATGACATTAAAACCTACCATTTTCTTAAATTCCTTAATACCTAAATTCAAAGCATGAAATTTTGAGGATAGTCTAGTGTCTGTCATTCAAAGCAACCTCCTATCCCTCGCTCTCCCTCCGTATTGTCCTATACATAAAGAGAAATTTTGTTTCAGACTCCTAATCAAATACCAGGGAATTTATTACAACATGCTTCACATACAGGTTCCGGCTACAGCAGCTTGAATGGCTGCCTTCAGGAAAGTTCCCCCATGGCCAGCTGGGTGCCAAACTGGTGATGTGGATGGCAGAGTTGGAAAAGGAGCCCTGTTGGAAAAATAGTCCTGCTATTGTTAATGGCAGCTACACTAAAAATTCATTTGCAGTGAATTCCGGTGTCTTCCACTGCTATGTTAAATATCTACATGCATCTCTGCTATCTTGTTTTGTTTTTACTAGCTACCTGAATGACTTAGATAGAATCACAGCTCCCGGGTATGTACCAAATGAGCAAGATGTTCTACACTCTCGAGTGAAAACAACTGGGATCATCGAAACTCAGTTCTCCTTTAAAGACTTGCACTTCAGGTATGCGCAAACATTGCTTCCAAGTATGGGCAAAAGTATGCATCAGGCTCAATGGCTCCTCATGGAGAAAGCATCAACCCAGTGCCACAAGCCAGGCCTCTGGGGCTGTTCACTGGCTTGGCTTCCTTCAGCACCATTGTCTTGACCTCCTCACACCCTTATGCAGCCCCTTCCCCTGAGCTCAGCCCTCCTGGCTGGCCTGTGCTTACCAGGTGGGAGCTAGATGGTACTTCCCTCATGATTACAAATGACATCATATGTTGTGGGGGAGTGGAAGGGGTGGAGAGGGGTCAAAAATTAAAGCAGCATATTCAAGTAGCAGGGGCTGGGGTCCTGTGCCTTTTGCCTTCTTACTCCCCTCATTTGCTTAAAATATTCCTTTTAAGTTTGTTCCTTTAATTTTCAAAATTCAAATAATCTTTGAATTATTTGGATGTGATGCTATTTGCTGGAATGACAAGGTATATTTTAGAAGCAGGTTGTGAGTATGAAAATGAATTAATTTCATTGCTATTGCATTATCAAGACTTCTTAGAAATTTTGTCATAAAATCTTTACTATACCAAAAAATGGAAACCTAAACTACACTGGTAGAAAATATCCTTTGACACTTAAGCCCCTTTTGCTGTGGATTGTAGGCAAGATGGAGCATTAAACATTAATGTAAGGATCTAGCAGCATCCTTTAATAATGAAAAATAGCAATTAAAATACAATAAAAAAGGTCCAATCATGTGCATATCTTCCAAGAGTAGAAAAACTGGAGAAATGGTTAATCATTCATATTCATTTGTGAGGAAAAAGTAAGGGAATGGTAATTAATTGGTATCATATAATTAATTTCAGTGTGACAAAAGTTTCTAAATGTTTTAAATATGAAGACTGGCTATTTAATATCTAATTAGAATGGCTGTTACATTGATAGAATATTTTCAATTAATATGAAAGAAATGTCTTCAAAATCCCTACTTAATTTTCTGGCTCACAGAGAGTTCATTTTCTGATAAGCCAAAGATGGAATCAGAGGAAAAGACCAGCACAGACTGAAACCAGCAACCCCTCTTGGTGAATGTCGTAAAACTCTGTCACCAGCCCAGCTCCACCGCTCTTTGCCAGCTGCTTTCTCCAGAATCTTGACCTTTGATTCAGTTTCTGGGATTTTCCTTTGGGAGCCTACATCTACATTCCTCTCCCCCTGCCTCTCCTACCTCTGTCTAAACACTGCTGACACTCCCTGTCCTTTCTTATTTTTAGTTCTCTCCAAATTTTTCACTGAAACACAGACTAGAACTGCAAGTGAGGCAGCTTAGACCAAAGTTCCAATCCCAGCTTCTGCCGTGATTATTTAGTGGGAGTTTGGGAATGCGGTGGTTACCTGTCCTTTACTTCCCTAATAAGTTTGCTGTAGAGATTAGAAAAACTGAGTTGCAGCAGAGACTCATAGCTTGATGAGGCTGATCCTACTTTTGCAGATGGAATTTTCTGGGTGCTGAACTGTCTCAATTATAAACCAGTATTGACAATTAATGTTGTCTATCGGACATCTGTTCCTGTCTACTACACAAATTTAGTATCTTCTCGGAAGTGGTCAATCTCACATGTTATCTTTTTTATGCATCTATCTCTTCTCCAACCCTCCTAGGCTTCAGGCCTTTGCACCTGTCATTCTCTCTGCCTGAAGTGCTATGCTCCTATCTCTGCCAGGAACATCTACTTCTAAGAACTGAATGTCCCCATCAAATGCCATCTCCTCATGCAGAGGCCATGTGCATCCTACCTCTTTGCTATCTGTTCATTTCCCTGTCACTGTTACACCCAGCAGCGTGCAGCAGATCTCCAGGACAGTGGGTTGAGGGAGAGAGTACTGATGAGTGGCCTCAGTGCTCTCCCTGGCATACATACTGGCCCCATGGCTGATTTCTACCCGCGTGCATAATGTCACTAAAGGCAGAGCTGGGAAGAAACACAAATAACTCATTCTCTGCAGGCAAGTCCCCCCTGGACCATTGTGGCTCCAGTGCACTGCTTTACTCTTCAAAGCCTACCTGTGTAAGAACAGGAGTTTGCTGGATTTTGTTTTGTGATCAGTTTACTCTTGTTTTTCTTTCTTCCTCAGATGTTATCAGCTCCAGAGGCCAGGGTCAAGTCTGTTTACAGCTCCACCTCTGGTGCTTATCAGAAAGGCTAGCAGAGAGGAAACATCTAGTGCATTTTTGCTGAGTGAGTGATGCTCCTGCAAAGTCCCACATGCACACAATCTTTACATCTCCTCAGTAATGTAAAGCACTGGGAGTAGCTATCTTCAGGTAGGATGAAGAATCAACAAATGGAGGTTGAGATGAGTGCGAAAGATTCCCCCAAGTTCCACCATTGGCAGTGCTAGAAAGGGGATTGAAATGCTCATCTGTCTCCACAGAGCACACGGTCCACACTGCATGTCGCAGGCGGGTGGTTTCAGATATCACAGGACACCCTGTCTCCACTGCACATCACAGGTGCATTGTCATACTTCACAGTCTACACTGCCCACACTGCACTTCACTGACAGGTTGTCAGATCAATGGTGATGGAAGCCAGACTTTCTGTAGAGAAGGTGTCCTTCCATTGCTGTTGGTCATTTGCAATTCCTTTCAGAGGAAAAATGGGTCTGGGAGAAGGGGGCCACAATGACAGCCTGTTAGGGAGGTGTCTGAGTGGGCAGGCCCTGAGGTACTGAACAATTCAGCGATTCTACAACCAAAGCAGAGAACGGTCAGCCACCAACAACAAAACACAGGAAAATCACATTCAGTTCCTGCAACTCCTAGTCCACTTAGAACCAAGCAATACAAATAATTAGAAATTCTTAAATCTACATTATATTTTGAATATAATACAGTACTTGCCTTAATATTTTTAATAATAACAGTTAAAATTTTTTATCTAGTTTATTTGAGAGAGACAGAGACAAAGACAGAGACATATGGAGAGCGAGCTAGCTCCCATCTGCTGGTTCACTCCCCAGTGCCAGAGAGCCAAGAAAGTCAGTCCAGGTCTCTCACCTGGGTGGCAGGGGCTAAACCATTTGAGCTGTCACCTGCTGCTTCTCAGGGTCTGCATTAGCAGAAAGCTGGGTTCTATTCTATATTTGAATATTGCTGGCCCTGTGAATATAATATGAATGCCTCAGTGGAAGGTGTCTGTGAACTGAATTGTGAAGTCCCTTTAGGAACTAGTTTGTGTACCATTCTCCTCCCTGTGCAATACCCACCTGTTTATCATCCAATCAAACAGCTTTGGAGCTATTTTTGCTTTCTTAAGAGGGGTTTGCATTCCTCTGACTCAGATCGCTGGGGTATCAAAGGTTTTTTTTTTTTTTAATTTATTTGACAGGTAGAGTTATAGACAGTGAGAGAGACAGAGACAGAGAGAAAGGTCTTCCTTCTGTTGGTTCACTCCCCAAATGGCCACTACAGCTGGCGCTGTGCTGATCCGTAGCCAGGAGCCAGGTGCTTCTTCCTGGTCTCCCATGCGGGTGCAGGGGCCCAGGCACTAGGGCCATCCTCCACTGCCCTCCTGGGCAACAGCAGAGCGCTGGACTGGAAGAGGAGCAACCGGGACTAGAACCCAGCGCCCATATGGGATGCTGGCACCGCAGGCAGAGGAATAACCAAGTGAGCCATGGCACCAGCCCCTCAAAGGCTTCTTTACAAGGCAGAGGCTGGAGGAAACACTAGCTCATTACTCAAATGCAGGGAGTTTCTTCAAAAATAAGTCCTTTATAAAAATAATATCCTGGAAATATTTAAGCTTTGCTACAAATTGTTTAATATTATTTATGTGAGAGGCTAGGAGAGATCACACAGTTGCTGGTCCACATCCAGGACTGGCCCAGGCCAAAACCAGGAGCCAGAAACTCAATCCAGGATTTCCCACGTGAGCAGCAAGAATCCACACACTTGTGCCATCACTGCTGCTTCTCAGGTGCGCATCAGCAGGAAGCTGTGACCAGGAGTAGAACAAGGACTCGCACCCAGGCATTCTGATCTGGGATGTGGGTATCTCGCCTTGTATCTTAACTGCTACATCAAACACCTGCCTAACTACAGTTTTTTTTTTTTTTTTAATGATTGTTATTCTTAAGGAGCTACCAGAAATCATTTCAGTGCACTTTTAAGGTTATCTCACAGCACTCAAAAAGTATTAAGCATCGGCTGGCGCCGTAGCTCAGCAGGCTAATCCTCCGCCTTGCGGCGCCAGCACACCGGGTTCTAGTCCCGTTCGGGGCGCTGGATTCTGTCCCGGTTGCCCCTCTTCCAGGCCAGCTCTCTGCTGTGGCCCGGGAGTGCAGTGGAGGATGGCCCAAGTGCTTGGGCCCTGCACCCTATGGGAGACCAGGAGAAGCACCTGGCTCCTGCCATCAGATGAGCGTGGTGCGGCGGCCGCAGCGCACTGACCACGACGGCCATTGGAGCGTGAACCAACAGCAAAGGAAGACCCTTCTCTCTGTCTCTCTCTCTCACTGTCCACTCTGCCTGTCAAAAAAATAAATTAAAAAAAAATAATAAAAAAAAGTATTAAGCATCTAATAAATTCTCACAGTTAATAACTTTTAAGTCTTGAATAGGATTGTCCAAGATGCATATCCTTTTATAGGGTAAAATTCTGCAGTGTTTCAATACAAAAATAATGTACCTTCCAACTTTATCTCAGTAAGTGCTCAGGTATTAATAATATTACATTAGCATTAATTTGTATTCACATAGCATAAATCATCCTATGACTATGTAAAACTAAGGATTTCATTTGCATATCAAATTAGAGAACTCTGGAATTTTAAGCAGGAACATCAAAATGAAAAATTCTCTCTGCCAATGTACTGCATCATCTTCATGTATCAACTAATTTAATGGAAATTGCCTTAGAATTCTTATCAAACAAGAATCCCAACTGTCAAGCTCATAAAATAAAATATTTTCACAGATGTTGAACCACCGTGTAAGTTGAAAAGTGCCATGTAATTGTGAGCCCTTCTATTGCTACAGAATACTTCCTCAGAACAACTAATTTAGAAAGAGATGTCCAAGGATGTATCAAGCAATTTTAGAGAAGTAACTTTCTCCTTAAGTGTTCCATGATGAAAAAAAAAATTGAAAGGATTGAAAACTACATAGATATCAAGGAAACAAGGCCAGCAGCTGTGCCACTCAGAGCTTTAGATTTTGTAAATGTTAACATACTATTTTCTAGAATCTTCAAGTGGCCTATTGATATGAAATAAATTAGTGTTCCTGAAATATGAAGTCGAATTGTGTCCCCTGCATTTCTTTAATGAAGTATGGATAGATCCTTCCAGCCTAGGCATGAGTCTCATTGTCTATCCAGCACCATCATTTCAGGTGAGCTTCATTATTCTCTATGAGATATCATAGAGTGATAACTCACATATACTCATTTCAAGTGAAATCATGATGAATATCAGCAACATAATATGAGGTCTACTCTAGGTACAGAACTTATTTAATACCTCTATGAATTACATTGTGCAACAATCAAAGAATTATCTAGTGGGCATTTGAACTTCCAAATGCATACACACACACACATACACACACATTCAAAAAGTACATAATGGTGTTAACAAGTATGGGCATTTGGAAATCATGGCTCTCATGGTTTTAAGGACTTTTGACTCTGATTTTTAATCATGAGCAGTTAAGGGATTTACAAAGATCTCCATGTAGCACCTTTGTGTCTCCAACTATCCACCATGCTGTTCTCAGAACTGGGCACAAGGGAATGAGTAGGCCAGACCACTTTACTGTGTCTGTGTAGTGATGACACAAATGCACCTGTTGACCCTCTCAAAAATAGCAGTTTTAAGACATTCTACCAGCTCTGTCAAACATCTTGGAAAAATCCTATTCAACAGAATAGCTTAAAATAAATTTCTACTCAGATTAAGTCTTATTTTTATGAGGTCATGTATTGTAGCAATGTCAAAAACTGCAATTTATTTCAAAATAGTCACGTTTATAGGATGAGCAAAGATATGTATCAAACTAGCTGCATAAGGGTGGGTGTTTGACATAGCAAGTTAACACACTGCTTGGGACCCCTGCATTCTAATTTCAAGTACCTGAATTCATATCTCAGTCCTGGTCTCAATTCCAACTTCCAGCAAATGAAATCCTGGGAGGCAACAAGTGATGGATCAAGTTATTGAGTCCCTCATATCCATATGGGAGATTCAGATTAAGTTCCTGGTTCCTGCCTTCAACCTCATCCAGCCACGGCTGTTGTGGGCATTTGAGGAGTAACAGATGGGAGATCTCTTTCTGTGTATGTGTGTGTGCCTTCTAAATAAATGTCTAATTAATTTTGCAAAATAAGTAAACTAGTTTCAGAAGCATTATGGATTTTAATCTATCTTAGATTCTGTGATAATTTTTTCAAGAATTGTAAAAGGAACATTATTTCATAATACTCTAATCAGATACAAAGTGTGAATAATCTTGTGTGCTAATATTTAGCCAAGTATTTAACATAAACTCATAAAACTCAACAGCTTTGCCAACTGCCTAAAATAGAACTCAACTGTTTAGCAAACTGTTTAATATTAAACCAAAATACTCTGATGATTTGCACTATATTAATGGATAGTTATTGCCCTCCTAATAAAGTCATAAAATAAAAGCTCTTTTCCCAAAACAAGAAATGTAAATTCCATTTCACATCATTAAGTCTCCAGTTACTTTAGCTTTTCAGAGAGTAATGGCATTCAAATATTTCTATTCCATTAATTTCTCTTACATTTGAACAATCCAAATATTCAGGCAGTTAGGATGGATGCTTTTCACAGAATGGTCACAACGAAGGTTTTGGCTTTGCTTTTGTATTTATAAATAAGGGAAAGACTTCAGTCAAATTGATAAGTAAATATTCTACTTTGGGTATCTACAAATTGTTTTAATAAGTTGGGACACTTCACATCCCTGTGCAAGAAGACTTCAGTTAAAATTGAAATTAAAAGATGACGTTAAAAGAGATACATGAAAAATAAATTATGACAATAATAGCAAAACAAATGTCACTGTTCTTGGAGCTTACATAATGTCCAGGAAAATCAATACAAAAGCAAAACACTGGCCTTGGTCTGACTTACTGGGAAGCACTTCAGTTCAGTAACAGCAGATGTCATTAGAGAAATGTTCAGTGTTCCCTGGACCTATGACTCCTACATCAATCTGCACAGAAAAAAAATGCATTATTTATCAAGTAGGTCATAAATGAGAAGATTATAAATGTTTAGCCTAAGATAGACTTGGAGAATTCATTTTATCAACTTGAATAAAGACTGTGTAATCTTTGTCCTCCCTTCCTTAAATGAAAACTTGGCCTATTAAAGTGTGTTTATTGGAAGCTGTGTGATACGCTGACAGAACACTGGCTAAAGGTCAGGTTGACTCATTTCTACCGTGTACTAATTGTGAATTTGGAAATAAACCACCTAATCCTCAAAGGCTCAGTTTCTCCACTTGCAAAATGGGTATGAGAGGTCTTCCAAAAAAATTCATGACAAAGGCTTATTATGAAAAATGTATATAAATCTCAAATATGATTTGCACAAAGATAAATATCATTTAATTTCATTTTCCATGAACTTTCAAATCTTTGAGATAGAAGAAACAGAGAAAAATAGAGAAAAGTTCCCATTCACCGGCTCACTCTTCGAATGCCCACAACTGAGTTGAGGCAAGAGCCAAGGGCCAGGACCTCAATCCAGGTCTGCCATACAGATGGCAGGAACCCATCGATTTGAGCCATCGCTGCTGCCTCACACTATCTGCAGTTAGACAGTAGGAAGCTAAGAATCAGAGATCAGAGCCTAGGGCAATGAACTGTAAACTATTAGTCCCATTATATTATTTATCAGTTGTATATAGTTATCTGAGGAGGTGATTAGCTGCTTTATTAATAGTAATCAATGTATTATTTACAGGCTGCAGAGAAGCTGCATCATCAGACAAAATCAGGACATGGCCAGGGAGATTCTGGGCTTGCCTTTGCTCTGATTTTCTGATTTTCTGTCTGGTGGGAAGCCATTCGAGACTTGTAGCAAATAAATGCATGGGTTCATATGAAATCAGCTGCTTGGCATTTATTATCCTAAACATATCTATTACTCTTGAAGTCTGTGCAACTTGGGTGCTTTTTGATACCTGATATCTTTGTCTTAAACTATTATGATAGCACTAAAATTTATTTGACTTTAGTCTTTTCCTCATGGGCTATATAAGGAATTTATGTTTGCTGTACAGTCCATAAAATAATTCAAATCTCTTGTTCATTCTTATTATTTCTGTTATTCACTGGGGACTCCATTGCAAAAAACAAAACAATATGAAATTAACATGAGAGAAATAATTATTTTCTCCAAGGTAAAATATTTTGTCATCATGCCAAGAATGTAAACAGTTATACAAAGTCACTTGCTATGCTTTGACTATGATTTAGCTGAATTCTTATAGAACTTTAAACCCCAAAGTCACAAGTTAATGACCCCCAAAAATGTGGAAATTTGATCCAATGGTGGAGGAGGGACCTAGTGGAAGGTCATTAGTGTCACTGATGTAGTGCCATCAGAGGGTAGTTCTTGTGAGAAGTTTCTTATAAAAACCAGAGTGTAGACACAATGACCCTCTCTGCTTCTGATTCACCATGTGATTTATTCTCCATGCTCGCTCCAACCCTACCATCCAGGACCCTCATCAAGGGTCAAACCAATGGGCCATCCCATTATGAACTTCAACCTCCAGAGCTGTGAGCTAAAGTAAACTGGTTTTTTTTTTTTTCCCTTGATAATGCTGGTTGTCAAAGGTGTTTCATTGTAGCAATGCAAAGTTGGCTAATTCAATACCTTAAAGAAAAAAGTATTTGCTCACACTTTTAAGATTTGCATATGCAATGTGGCTAAAGGGAAAAAATTGATCAAAATGAAGGGAAATAGAGTAGTTGGGCATAAAAGCAGAGAAAAGGAAGCTCAAAAATATTGTTAGAAGTGCTGATTCAAATTCTCCTCAGTGGAGAAAACCAAGGTATCATGGAATTTGATTACTAGGCTCTGTGTAGACAAAACTTTTGCACTAATTCAGTTACCTTTGTCCTGATTCCATGATTAGTTATCCAGTAAGTTAGTGAAAAAGCAGCAGCTAGAACTGTGGAGGGTCTTACATGCTAAAATCTCACAGGAGGAGATAAAAGGTTTGTTTCAAAATCTTACAAGGGATTTGAACCTACTGTTGTATACTTCACCATCATCTCACCCAAATCCACAAGTTAGTCCATCTTTTCTCATTCACAGTGTCACAGTTCTATGCCAACAAGTGATTCATAATAGGTTCACAATATATTCACACAATCAAATTCTCAATCAAATTGAGAATATGTCCAACACTAGGAATCCAGAATGGCAACACACACTATTGTCTGCCTACAGAAAGAAAGATAGATTCAGAGTGAAGATTGTGCCAATCACTAATCAAAGTCTGAGAGCTAACTGTAGACGTTAGTTTTAGTTGAAGATTTTTGCTCTAAGTAAATAGAGTTATACCTGAGGAATGAACAACTTTTACAACATAGCTCTCATATCCACAGAACTTGTCATGGTGCCTATTACATAGGAAATGTCAACAAATAGTAACAGATGAATATGCCTTGAGTGAGGTGTTTAACAGCTCATCTGAAAAGTGAGAACAATGGTTACACCTCCCTTCTAAGTTCATGGTGAGGTGTATTGAATTCTTTCTATGGTGAGGTGTATGAATTCTATGATGAGGTGTATTGAATTCATTCTAAGGTGTTTAGACACCTAGAAAATAGTAAATTATTCTAAAGAGTGTTAAATTAGGATCAGTTCGTTACAGTTACTGATATGAAAATTAAGAGGAAATAAAAGTTATGGTCTGATATGTGTCCATTTCTGCAACATTTTATACTTTGTGTAATTTCATTAAATGAATAGATAAAACTCTATTCTGCAAACTCTGTAAAAAAAAAGGCTGCCATCATTGATTGACAAAATATATTTGACTACAAATTTAAGTGCCTGAATACTTAATGTTTTCTTAAGAATTTCACTGATTTTTTAAATTAAATTTCTTGGTTAATTTTCACCTTAAAGTCAAAACTCTGTCCTCTGCCTCCTTTTATTTTGCACGTCTGAAACTGCAGAAGCTTGGGTAGTTAGCAGCATTTATAATATTGATTGTTAATGTTAGATTTAAATTTGCAAACCATAAACTATTGAACTCTTACCCATTGTCTTCAAAAGTGTGAGCATCTCTTCTTTCAATTTACTACTGCATGGGCTGGTTTTGCATTGGTGCATATTCGAAGATACTTCAAAATGTTCACAGAAAACGCACTTAAAGATAAGGTTATTTTGGTGCAAAAATAATTTTGAAAACATGTTTTCATAATAAACATTTTTTCATGGTGCTTGATTATCTTCCACAAATCAGCTGGTTGACATTTATGATCCCAAACCATTACTCTTGAAGTCTAGACCACTTGGGTGCTTTTTGATACTTAATATCTTGGTCTTAGACTGTTATGGTAGCCCCATAATTTATTTCTTTGTTAGTCATTTTCTCATCAAATCTATCTTCCATACTGTGTTTAAAGTTACCTAACGCAACAACAAAAAGACAGGAAAAAAAAGTAAATACCTACTGAAATTCTCCCACAGTCCTCCATAGACTGCAATATGAAACGTACATGTCTCATGGAACATGAAAGACTATATCTATTTCTGGTCGGTCACCCTGGGATTAATCCTGAGTCCTACTGTTTCCTTTACTACATGGTCTGGAGCATTCCTCCCCAACAACCCCTTAACTCAACTCCTTGTCTCCTTAGATGTTTACTTACCCATCATCTACTGTTTCTGTTCACTCTGTTTCAGATTACTTGCTGCCCCCTGCCCTCCCTATTCTATATAGGTATCTTGAGTCTATATTGTGCCCATCACACACCACATCGTGATTGTCACCATCCTCCTCCTCATCATCACTACAACCACTAAATTACAAACTTCTTGGGGACACATATATAATCAGTGCTCAGTAAATATAATCAACCCTCTGTATCCACATCCATAACTCAACCAAGCACTATCAGAAAATAATGAGAGGAAACAATTGCTTCTCCACTAAATAGGTAGACGTTCTTTCTTATCATTGTTCGGTACACAGTACACTGTAATGACTACTTACAAGTACATTGTACTAGGTTTTATGTACAATCTAGAGGTTATTTAAAGAATATGGCACAGATATTTGGTGCAGCAGTTAAGACATCAGTTGAGACACCTGCAACCCACATCAGAGAGCTTGCGTTCAAGTTGGAGTCTCTAAGAGTGGTGAGAAATGTTGGTGGCCTAGAAAAGAGGTGAGGGGTTGGGAAGAACAGATGAATTAGAAGTTGAGGTCTTAGCAATAACTCCTAGTTTCCTTATTGAGCTACTGTCCCCAGTGATGCCTTTTACCAGAACACAAAATTAGGGGAATGTCCTCTTTTAAATCACCCTCTGTGAGTTTGTCTCAGGATCCTGCAGGCTAACAAATATTCCTGTGTGCTCATATGTTATCTTGTATAGCAGAATATCTGTTGCATAATGACTTGCTTTTCTATCCGACAGCAAGCTCTTTGGAGATAGTGAACACATCTTTTTATCTTTACTCCAATAGACAGCATCTAGTACATAAAATGTAAACAATTATTTGAATGAACAAATGAATGTAGAAAGAGCTAAGAGATCTGGCAAGAATCAGGGTATCAGAATTACTGTAGCTTCTTGTATTCTTGCATTTCTGTTCCTCTAAAAGAACAGATATATACTTAGATTGAAAGCTTTTAAAGATAACACATGCTTTACTACAGATCTAAACATTTAAATCTTCCACCTGCTCAACATCTGTGACTTATTTTACTCTAGACTGCATGAAGACAACATAAAAAAGATGAAATTTCTCTTTTTGTGTGGTGACCAAAGTATATTTATTTTATAATCAATCAAAAATCAAAAAAAAAGAATATGCCTTTTAAAGATATGGGAGCATCCATTTACTACTCAAAATATTAACAGAAATTTTGGAGGAATTTTGTAAGATTATTATTCACTTGAATTTTTTTAAAGAATGTTTGATGTAGGTGGACAGAGATCAGAGAGGAAGAAATGGATTCACTGCTTCGAAGGAGTTACGTGCATCATATTCTGTGCTGCACTCAGTGCCTATGACATGGTCCTGGTGGAGGACGAAGAAGTGGTAAGTGGATGGAGAGCAAGGCCCTGGTGAGAAACCGACACAAGTGCCGTCCCTTAGCATTACCACATTTCTCAGCCCAGTGAGGGTAACTTGATAGTTGTTCCAGATCCTTGTTTAGAGGGCCCAACGTTCATATTTTGCAAATAATAACCCTACCTGTGCTCATCTTTCATACCTACAGAACAGAATGCATGAAAGCCTCCACCTGTTCAACAGCATCTGCAACCATAAATATTTTGCCACCACCTCCATTGTCTTGTTTCTCAATAAAAAAGATCTCTTTCAAGAAAAAGTCACCAAGGTGCATCTCAGCATCTGCTTCCCAGAATATACTGGTGAGATTTTTTCCCATTAGCTTGCAGCAATTCATTCTTGAACAGGTAGATAGGTAGATAATATTTATATATACTCAGTTTGTTGGGTGAATAATATACTCAGTTTGTTGCTATTTCTATGGTATTATGAGTTTCTGATGCAGAGTTTACACTTTAGCCACCAGAAGTCCTCAGTGGGTTAAGCATAATTCCCAGCACCAAGTAGATGCTACATAAATGTGATAAATGACCCTTGACATTGTGGTTTTGAAACAGAGCCCTTAGGACCTCAAATAGTAGCACACAAAGGAAAATCCTAAGACATGCTGATAATATATATATAACCTTATTCTTTAAAACCTGTAATTATTATTTATTTCTTTATTTTTTTTTTAATTGACAAGGGCCAAATACATTTGAAGATGCTGGAAACTACATCAAGAATCAGTTTCTGGACTTGAATTTAAAAAAAGAAGACAAGGAAATTTATTCCCACATGACCTGTGCTACTGATACGCAAAATGTCAAGTTCGTGTTTGATGCAGTCACAGATATAATAATCAAAGAGAATCTGAAAGACTGTGGCCTCTTCTAACCAACCCTCTGCCTTCTGCTCTTGCTGGAATACTTCAGGATATAAAAAGGGCTGTGTGATTAGTTTGAATAGACGATAGCTTACCTAGAACTACAACTAGCATTATAAATCAAGATGTTTTCACACAAAAAATTTCCATGTGTTGTCATCTGTATCTGAATAAGTTTTAATTTCTCTGAGTTATGGACAATGGGGTTGTTTTTTATGTTCTTATGTCTTAAAACTGATATATTTTGGTAACTGAAATAGTATACATCAGTGACAGGGCATTTTCTTGGAAATAAACTCCTTCATGGGACTTAATTTTAATCATAAAATAATGAAAATTCAGAGTACTCTGTATTATTTCTACTAGCCAGATTTTGAAAGACTTTCACTTCTGGTGACAAATATAACCATGTTTGTATGAAGGGACTAATAAAAAATGGTTTGAGTCATTTTACTGGTCCATTGGCTCTGTTTTAAGTCATCCAAATGAGGTGCTCATTACACATATAGGCGACATTGGGAAACTATATATGCAAAATGAATACACACACTTCTATCCACTACCATTTTTGCTTAACAATCAGTAATGCTGAATTTATTTTCAGAGTTTAAAATTTTATTAACGCACCTCTTTGCATCATTCTTGTGGAAGAAGAGACAAAGTAGATGGTCAAGTACATACGGTAAAGCTCTGTAAGCTGAATGATTGTCCTCAGAGGAGTATACATTTCCCATGTTCTATTTCAGGGTGGCACAGAACACTGTTACAGTGATGGTCACATGGGCTTTAGGACAACAATTCTAGACAGCAAGAGGGAAAAATTATGTCTCAGCACTAACAGGCTTTTATGCTTTGTAATTAAGGAGAAATTAGGGACAAGCAGATAGGGGGGACTTCAGAAGAGAAAGACTGAGCTTCTCCACTCATACTGTATGATCTAATCACTCTAAATAGCATTTTGTGTTCTAGTGGTCAAAGCTTAACTGATGCTTTACAAACCAAAGATGGCTTTTTTTTCTTTTTTAGAAGTGCAATACACACACACACACGCACACACACACACACTACACTTCTAGAGTATATCTCAAAATTGTTTATCTTTCTTTATCAGTTAGAATATTAGTTCAGTGCAAAAAAGTTACAGGGACTCTCAAAAGGGATTTAGCTGAGTTTTACAAGCCAGGTGAGATGCAAGGAACATAAATTCAATTCAATTTAGGGAGCTCTGTCTCTCCAAGTGTTGCTACTACTTTGTTCTCGGACATGTTTCCATTCTCAGCACCTAAGCATGATGGTAACTCAAGAAGTCATCATGAATAGAGTGCCTGGCTTTGCACATGTGTGCACGCGCACACCACACACACACCCCCACAAAGGAGTTTTCAACAAATACAATCAAGTAAAAAATAAATTACACTTAAAAATTTGAGATCCCTTTGCAAAATGTAAATTATTAAGGAGTCCAAGAGATTAAGTACAAGTAGCATGCGCAATCATTTAGTCCAGGCATCTAGTGAAATTGTTGGCAAAGACCCAATGTCTATCACAATAATACAGCATTTTGCTAGGAGATATTCAATGCTATGAGATTTTAAATTAAGACTACAGATACTATAATTTCACCCATTTCTTTGTATTTTTATTTTTTTACCCTACTTTAAACTGTTACCCATGTCAGTGTGAGGAATTTACAGAAAGTAGAAATATTACTTGAGCTATTAATATTATTAACAATTGCTAAATTATTCATTTTTCAGATTTAGGGTTCCTCTTGTAGATGAAACTAGTGGAAAAGGTGGGCCCAGAAATGATTCAATTTTCCTTTTAAAACCATAGACTCAGGATAGGCCTTTGGTGTAGCAGCTGGGATGTTTTTGTTCTGTATTGGAGTACCTGGGTCAAGCTCTTGCTCTGCTCCTGATTCCAGCTTCCTGCCCATGCACACCTAGGAAGCAGCAGCTGATGGCACAAGTACTGGGTCCCTGAAATTCACATTCATGGATGACCTGGACTGAGTTTTGACTCCAAGCTTTGGCCAGCCAGACTTGGAGCAAACCCGTGGATGGAATCAGTCAGTCAATCAATCTGCGTTTGTGTGCTTCTCTGCCTTCCAAAGTATTTATATATACATATGTATATATAATATATACATATATATATATAATTTTGACTTGTACAAAAAACGATAGGCATAAATATTTGTTTATAAAACATTTTTTTCTCAGGGTCTGCATTGTGGAATAAGCTGCTGCCTGAGAAGCCTGCATCCCATATGAGTGCAGGTTCAAGTCCTGGCTGCTCTACTTCTGATCCAGCTCCCAGCTAACATGCTTGGGAAAGCAGCAGAAAATGGCCCAAGTGTTTGGGCCCTTGCACCCATGTGGGAGATGATGGAGTACCAGGCTCTGGGCTTTGGCCTGGCCCAGCCCCTGCTGTTGCCGCCATTTGGGGAGTGAACCAGCAGCTAGAAGATCTGTCTGTCTGTCTCTCTTTCTCTCACTCAGTATCTCCCCTTTCTCTATAATTCTGCCTTTCAAATAAATGAATCTTCATTTTTTTTGAAAGCTTTAAATACTATGTTAAATGAGCAAACTAAAAGTAGAAGTCAATTGGGATCATTAAAAAATAACAACTGTTATTTCTATAAAGGAATTTACAAGTTTTACTTCATCATCAAAAACACTGCCATGCTAGACAATGAATTTTGATGAAGTTAGGAATTTTTAGGAGACAAAATAAGCATGTTTTATTTTTTAACAGTTACAATCTTTAAAATTGAAAGTATTTTGGATTTTATTTTCTAATTTTTAATATAAGAAGCTAGAAATAGATTCATGACATTTGGTACTAATTTAAGACAAAAACAACATGAAAATATGGGAAGATTTGCTTTTAAGAAACTCCCAGAGAGTCAAGAAATGGAGTTGGTTAAAATCGCGACACCTGCTTCAGCTGGACGTTCAGGCTTGTATTGGGCAGTCAGCACTCCAGCTTTTACAGCATTCCAAAGAGGCAGCCAGGTCTCTGCCACCCCAGTGTGTGTTCAAACAAACAAAAATGTACCCAGCTCAAGTGTACTCAAGTATGATCCAGCAGATGTTTTCTTCCTCCGTTATGGGAGGTTTCTCTTCCTGAACTCATAGCGCTCCCCAGACCTGCTTACCTTGGATTTTTACCACGCATGCCCAATCCATTCATTTCTAAGTTTTCCCAATACAGAGAGACTGCATTTACCTCCGAGACTTGTAGGCATATATCCAGCAGGGACTTTAGGACCGGTCCTCTGAGGATTTCCAGGTGCATGAGCTGGTCAAAGACAAGTCTAGGTATTCTGGGACTAGTGATTAGAGGGGTAAATGAAGACATGTGTGAGCCGGGGGCCTGTGCATTGTGGTGAAGCTGTGAACCTGCAACATGAGCATCTCAAAGGAGAGTGCCTGATCCAGTTCCAGCTGCTCCATTTCTCATTGAGCTCCCTGCTAATGCACGTGGAAAAGCAGAAGAAAATGGTCCAGGTACTTGGACCCCTTCCCCTCTGTGGGAGACCCTACGGGAGTTCCAGACTCCTGGCTTTAGCCTGGTCCAGACCCTGCTATTGTGGTCATTTGGAAAGTAAAACAACAGTGGAAGATCTCTTTCTCTCCCTATCTCTCCCTCTCTCTCTGTTGCTCCTTCAAATAAATAAAAGATAAATCGTTTTTTTTTAAAAGGTATGAACTGAGCAATTCCTTTGTGTTGAAATATTGTGAAAGATGTCAACTCCAAAAATAAGCTTTATAAAAAAGCAATCTCAAAATTTGTATGGTTGCCAGCATTTACTATAAATATTGAATATCCTATTAATTAGCAAAAGTTATAAACAAATATCACTTACATCATATAATTGTGAAAAATATGTTCTCAGTTTGTGAACCTGTCCCAGTACAAATTTACTTATCCCTCATCTTTTCAAATAATGAAATGTTTTAAAACATTTGCAGAAAATTACTCAAGCTTGGCTTCATCAGAACATTACAGACATGAGAGAAATATACATCTTGTATTGACTGGTATATCTTTACTATGCTGTATTATTTCTGAAGCAAGTGTGGACACATTTGTTAAAATGTATGACTGCTCAAAATAAAACATCATTAAGAATTATGGGAGATAGTGTGAATTCTCAAGTTTACAATAACTTTAAAAATGAAAGCCATGATGTTCTGCCTGGAGTGGAATAAGTATTCATTAGATGTTGTAACCAACTAGAGCACACTTCTCATCAATAATCCCTTTTCTGACATTCTTATAGCCTAATCCAGACCACATGGGGGCACACTTACATCACACGTTTTTCTACACAAACGCTGCAACCATAATAAATTTGGATCACAATAACCTTAATGAAACAGATAATAAAATCGTATTCAGAATCATAGTTCAGTTTTTGCTTCTAGCTCAGTAGTATATGATAATCAGAGAATCAGAAGACAGAATAACTTAATAAAACTCAAAAATAGCAAAGCCATTGAAACAGATTTAAAAGCGTGATCACAGTTACAGGGGCTTCATGCTCTGATGGGCTTTCGTGGTCACTTTCAAACTGTTGTTTAAATCTACGTAACCATTCATTTTGTAAAGTCTGTCTTCCCATTCAGTCTGTATGGTGTGTTAAGTCCTCTTTAGCTCACAATAATTTGCTGGCTGACAACTACTGTGTTTTGTGAGTTGTAGCCAATTGGCTGCTTGTTAACATGGGTCCTTTGGGTAAGTGGAAGGACAGTTCCATTCTGCTACACCACGAACCGTCCCATTGCTCTGTTTATTGCAACCTTCCTCCAGATGACTCCACCAAATCCAAAGGAAAGTGAGTGCTCTGTGACATTGTTTTTTAGCCTTGCTGCTGCCAGTACATTTTTCTTTAGCAATAGCACATTGTTAATTGTAAGTCCCATTTGTCACGCTACTTAAGTAATAAAAAGAGTCACATGAAAGAGAAAGGAAATAAAAAGAACCTAATTTACTTCTTAGGGACAGTAAAGTTCCTGTAATTATTATACTTTTCAGATAAGGAATAATATATGACACACACAGGCAAAATCATTATTTTATAGGAAAGACATTCATATTTTCTAAAGTTGTCATACTGAAACAAAACCAAGCTCACAGTTGGGATTGAAAATCTTTACTCAATGTATTGCTGTTTTCTCTTCTGAAAAGAAAAGTGGTCAAAGATTAAACAAATTTGGAATATCAAAATGAATGAATATCCATATTTTAACTCATTTAAAGAGAAAAGCACTAGATGATGAGTGTTCAACTTAGCATAAGAAAGTTTCCCATCAAAAGCACTCCATCCAGAACGCTGAAGAAAAAGATGATCTATACTACAATTATCTTATCAATTAAACACCTGAGAAGCCGGCACTGTAGCCTAGCAAGTAAAGTATCATCTGCAGTGCCAGCATCCAATGGGCACCAGTTCAAATCCCAGCTGTTCCACTTCCAATCCAGCTCCCTGCTATGACCTGAGAAAGCAGTGGAGGATGGCCCAAGACCACTGCACGCATGTGGGAAACTCAGAGGAAGATCTTGGCTCCTGGCTTGGGATTGGCCAAGCCCTGGCCATTGTGGTCATTTGGGGATTGAACCAGTGGATGGAAGACCTCTCTATCTCTCTCTCTTTCTCTCTGCTTCTGCCTCGCTCTAACTCTGCCTTTTCAAATAAATAAACCTTACAAAAAAGAAACCTGAATATTTTACTACACTTTAAAATATTAGCTGTAGAAGTATATTCATATAAAGCACAAGGTCTGAGATAATTTACCTTGGAGACAATTTTCTTTCTCTTAAAATCAGAGTTAGTGAATCTGTCAGCCCCCTGTGAGTCCACACTGTTTACTCACTACTCAGTTCAAGAAACAAACACTCAACATTTCTATCCATCTCCGAGTAGAGGGTGTCCACTGTAGCATGGCAGCATGCATCCATCCTTTGTAACACAGGGCAAATAACTGGATAATGAAAATCTCTATATCATTTTTATTACATGAAAACAGACACAGGTGTTTACTTTTTATTATTACTCTATTATTTTGTAAATTTTAAAAAAGAGTCCTGGGAAGGGGTTCTGAAAAAAAATTTTATATCAAAATGAACCTATATTTTCATTCATTTTTCATTAAATTTGAAAGTACCTTTCTCATCCTATGTAGAAGTGCATTAATATATAAAGGTTGTATTAAAGAATAGTGAGACAACTTGGTAAAATTACCAAAAATGAATTGTGCACTTAAAATGATTGAATAAATTATCCCTCAAAAACTATTAAGATAAAAATAAGGTTGATTTTTATAAAATAAACATATGGGGGGCCGGCGTTGTGGGTAAAGCTGCCGCCTGCAGTGCCGGCATCCCATATGGGCATGGGTTCGAATCCTGGCTGCTCCACTTCTGATCCAGCTCTCTGCTGTGGCCTAGGAAAGCAGTGGAAGATAGCTCAAGTCCTTGGGCCCCTGCACCCACGTGGGAGACCCAGAAGAAACTCCTGGCTCCTGGGTTCAGATCTGTTCAGCTCTGACCATTGCAGCCATTTGGGGAGTGAACCAGCAGATGAAAGACCTCTCTCTTTCTCTCTCTCTCTCTCTCTCTCTCTCTCTCTCTTCCCCCTCCCACCTCTCCTTCTCTCTCTGTGTAACACTTGCAAATAAAAAAGTAAATAAAATCTTTTTAAAAAATGGCAGTCACTCTTCCCCACAATGTCTCACATATGTAACGGAATTAAGGAGTTTTTTTGACAAATTAATAAATGATATTTCTCAGAGTGACTTCTTGATCTGACCCAGAAATGGTCCAAGCTCCAATATCCCTGTCAATCTATGTCTACCTCCCCTGCATAGTTGTTTGGCCAAGACTACCAAATTTGACTCTCTAAAATCCTGGGATCTGAAATCATTCACAGGTTATAGTGAGGTTCTCAGGGACATCTCTCTGACCTTCACTCATTTGCACTTGAATGTTCATCTGCAAAGGATGGCCAGCTCCCACCTCAAGCCAGGTCAGCTACTACTCATTTCTCAAGTGACACAGGGTTTTCAGATTTCACAGATAGAAGTCCACCTATGCATGTTTTTACAGCTCTTCTCCATTCAGTATTTATTTCAGTTTACAAGGAAATAATTATGCATGTTATTTTTAGATTTGTTTCCCAACTTTACTGTAGTCTCCGGGTACAGAACCCAGATGTGGGTTTTCAATGATTGTCATTGATAAATTAAGAACTTACTGAATATCTATGAATTAAGAAAAGAAAGAGAAGAGAAGAGAAGAGAAGAGAAGAGAAGAGAAGAGAAGAGAAGAGAAGAGAAGAGAAGAGAAGAGCAGAGCAGAGCAGAGCAGAGAAGAATGAGAGAAAGAAATAAAGAAACCAGTGGTCATCTACCAAGCTCTCCTGGAAAGTTTCTTTTCTCTCAGCTTCCAGAATGCCATACACACCCAGGTTTTCACTCATTTCCCTGACTCCTTCTCCTGACTTCTCTGCTCATCCTGCCACTGGTAGTATTACTCAAAATGTCTACTAGACCATCTTCTCATCTTGGTCAACACATTCTTTAGTACTTTCATGGCTTCACTTTTTCCAGGCAGGATCTGTTTTCGGATCCCCAGTTGCATATCCCAACACTCCCTGGGAACAGGATCAGATTAAGACAATTCAGCATCCTCACAATGAATTCACGATCCTCCACTTCCACCAAATGTACACCTCCTCCTATGATATACGTCCATTGTTCAAACCACATGAAGTTCTAGTCTTTTTTTGTTTCACCTGTCACTCAAATTGCTCACATCCCATTGACTCTACATTCTAAATGTTTGTTTTGCTATCTTCATTCCTTCATTATCCCTGCCACTTGTCTAGCTCATCTGTCTTGCAAAGGGTCCTGCACCTGGACCTAAACTATACCCATGGCCCAATCTTGCCCTTCTCATTCTATGCCCCCTAGCCATCAGGTGATATTTCTAAAACACAAAACAATTATGCTACATGACTTCCAGTGCCTCCATGGGTCTCCAGTGTCTCCCAAACAATGTCCACCTGTCACAAGACATCAATGTCCCCCATGATCAGTCATCTTCTTACCTCTTTATCCCAAGCTCCCAGGATTCCTTATGTTTCTTTCTACATAGGCCTAATCATGATAACAAAGTCAAGTAACTCCATTTCAGCCTCTGTGATTAATACACAGAGTAGACAAGTCACTTTTGGAAAAGCATTATATGCGGTCACTCTCTGTGTTTGTATGTTTAAAGCTCCCCCATTAATGTTCTTAGTGAAGAAGAGAAGATTAATAACATGATTTATCATGAAAAAAGGACATTATTAGTTGCTACTCATTCCAGACTTGCATAAAATATTGAACTCATTTGGTAAAATTTCCAACTGCTACCTCTTGTATTCTTATATTTTTTCCCAAACTGAAGTTACATAATTATGTCAGCAGTCTGTCTCCCTATAGTCAGTGACCACATCCCGTTAGTCATAAGAGATATACATGCTTCTAGAGAGGACTCCAAATGCACTCTATTCAAAGAATTGCTAGTAGAATCCTAATGCTATTCTAGGGAAGGTGACACAGTCTTGCCTGTGCAGCAGCCTGATGCTTCTGTAAATAGGGAACAGTCTGGATGTCTTCTAAGAACTGAGATGAATTTGTTAAATATAGGGTGTACATGCAAGACAGACAGATTTGGAGGCTTTGGAATCATTTGCAGATCACAGAGTCCTGTAACAGTTTTCTCATCCATTATATATGAAACATGCACCTTTAAATGTATTTAGGATCATTTCTTTAGTCTTCTACTTGTCAAAGCAGAATGACCCCATACAAAGCCCTACCTTTAGAACAAAATGCAATAATAAAAGAGTCACCTTTAAATTTATGCCTTTGCAAAAATTAATGGAAAGAAAAGCAGGGAGGGATGGAGGAAAATTGTGATAGCAAGAGGAAGGGAAGTATGGTTATCATCTTAAAACTGTTTCTATGAAATACATGAATCTGTCCTCTTCACATTAATAAAAAATTACCCTTTATAATTCTTTTTTTAAAATATTTATTCATTTGTTTGAAAGGCAAAGTTAGAGAGAGAGAGAGAGAGAGAGAGAGAGAGAGAGAAATCTTCCATCTGCTGGTTCACTGCCCAGAATGTAATTCCCAGAAGATGGCCTAGATGGCACAGGTGTTTGGACACTGTTTCCCACAGGAGAGATGTGGAAGAAGCTCCCAGCTCCAGCTCCTGGTTAATTCAGCCATCTGGGGAATGAACCATCAAACAGAAGACCTCTCTCTGTGTAACTCTCTTTCAAATAAATAAAATAAATCTTTAAAAAAAAGAAAGAAATAAAGAGCCCCTTATTAGAACTACATGAGTTGTGTTAAAAGCAAGAACACACACCAAATCTACAATGCAGCATGGGTAGAAGAACAGTGAAATCACTGACACTTTGGGGAAGGTGGTGGGGATAACGCCCCAAGGTAATCACTGGTTTACAAGTGGATAAGTGATTTTATCAAGGGTTGAGACTATGTTGAAGATGAAGCCCACAACAGTAGCCCACCACATTGAGTTGTAAGGAAAATGATGACTCTGTTCAAGGCTTAATTGAAGAGGAATGGCAGAGAGGATCAGAAACAAAAGCCAACCCCGTAGATGTCTCAGCTGGCTCAGTTTACACAATTCTGAGGGAAAAGTGAAAGTGGAGAAAATCTTGTAACCTGCCAGTCCCAAAACTCTTGCACCCAGATCAGCTGTAGATAAGAGCAGAGCGTTCAATGGAAATTTTAAACAAGTGGAGTCAACATACAACATACTGAATCAAGATCCTCAAGCACTTTTTTGATTATGACTGGAAAAGACACAGCTTTCACCAGTACAGTTGTAGATATTGTAAATATTGACTACCAACAAGTACAAGTGGTCCAGTGAAAGCAAAAATGGATCAGTCAAGAGGAAAGACCACAACAACAGGTTTTCAGGACGCTCCAAGCCTTTCGCTTGCTGACTTTCTGGAGAGCCAAACAATGATAAATCTTCTTAGCATATGGGCAAGTTTCTGAGAGTTGCAATGGGAAATCATGACACACCCACCTTTCATTCTTGATGTGGCTCCTTCTGATCCTTTCATTTCCTAGTCTCTAAAAAAACTTCTTAAACATCATCACCCATTTTTTCTCAGTTAGTGATATAAAAAAGAATACATTAACATTGTTAAATTTCCAGGGTTCTCAGTTCCTTAAGGAGTGACAAAATGGCTGGTATCATTGCTTAAAAAGTATCTTGAACTTGACTGAGCTAGTGTTGAGATTATACAGTGTATATTCTTTATTTTGACTTTTCAATTCCACTTTCAAGGAACTTTTTGAAGCCACAGTAGTTTTATTCTCTCTTTTACCTACTGCCTCTGAGCCTTTCCAAGGTGTATTTGTGCCCTTACTATCTAGACAGATTCTGTGCTGCGTAGCCAGCCTCTGTCCACACATAAAACTCATTTCCTCTAAAATATCAGTAAATTTAAAGCTATTTTCAATGTAAGCAACCATTATCTGTCACATTCCAAGAGATTATAAGGCAGAAATATGGTTAAGGGTCTAGCACAGATTTTGGAAAATGCTCATACTTCAAAACTTGCAATGTATCTTGTGTAATTAATTATGTGGTTAGCAACCCTTTAAATCTACAAATATAAGTAGCTAATAATGGGACTCTTGTAGTATTCTGCAAAAATATACACTTATCCTTTAAATTTCTTACATTTTTTTTCTTTTTTTTAAACTTTTATTTAGTAAATATAATTTCCAAAGTACAGTGTATGGATTACAATGGCTTTTTCCCCCCATAACTTCCCTCCCAATCGCACCCCTGCCATCTCCCACTCCATCTCCCATTCCATTCACATCAAGATTCATTTTCAATTATCTTTTTTTTAATAACACTTTTATTTAAAGAATATAAATTTCCAAAATACAGCTTATAGATTACAATGGCTTCCCCTCCAATAACTTCCCTCCCACCTGCAACCCTCCCCTTTCCCGCTCCCTCTCCCCTTGCATTCACATCAAGATTCATTTTCAATTCTCTTTATATACAGAAGATCAGTTTAGTTTATATTAAGTAAAGATTTCAACAGTTTGCCCTCACATAGCAACACAAAGTGAAAAATATTCTTGGAGTACTAGTTATAGTATTAATTCACAATGTATAGCACATTAAGGACAGAGATCCTACATGATATTTTTTTTAATTGATTAATTTTCTATGCAATTTCCAATCTAACACCAAGATTTTTTTTCATTTTTAATTATCTTTATATACAGAAGATCGATTCAGTATATACTAAGTAAAGATTTCATCAGTTTGCACCCACACAGAAACACAAAGTGTAAAATACTGTTTCAGTACTAGTTATAGCATTACTTCACATTGGACAACACATTAAGGACAGATCCCACATGAGACGTAAGTACACAGTGACTCCTGAAGTTGATTTAACAATTTGACACTCTTGTTTATGGCATCAGTAATCTCCCTAGGCTCTAGTCATGAGTTGCCGAGGCTATGGAAGCCTTTAGGGTTCGCTGACTTCAATCTCATTCTGACAGGGTCATAGTCAAAGTGGAGGTTTTCTCCTCCCTTCAGAGAAAGGTACCTCCTTCTTTGATGGCCCCATTCGTTCCACTGGGATCTCAATCACAGAGATCTTTCATTTAGGTCTTCGTTTTTTTCCAGAGTGTCTTGGCTTTCCATGCCTAGAATACTCTCATGGGCTCTTGAGCCAGATCTGAATGCCTTAAGGGCTGATTCTGAGGCCAGAGTGCTATTCAGGGCATCTGCCATTCTATGAGTCTGCTGTGTATCTTGCTTCCCATGTTGGATCATTCTCTCCCTTTTTGATTCTATCAGTTAGTATTAGCAGACACTAGTCTTGTTTGTGTCATCCCTTTGACTCTTAGACCTATCAGTGTGATCAATTGTGAACTGAAATTGATCACTTGGACTAGTGAGATGGCCTTGGTACATGCCACCTTGATGGGATTGTATTGGAATTCACTGGCACGTTTCTAACTCCACCATTTGGGGCATGACTGATTGAGCATGTCCCAAATTGTACATCTCCTCCCTCTCTTATTCCCACTCTTATATTTCACAGGGAATCACTTTTCAGTTAAAATTTAAACACCTAAGAATAATTGTTTGTTAATTACAGAGTTCAACCAATAGTACTAGAATAAAAAAATACTAAAATGGATAAAGTATTACATTGTACAACAACAGTCAGCACAAGAGCTGATCAAGTTATTGTTTCTCATAGTGTCGGTTTCACTTCAACAGGTTTCCCCTTTGGTGCTCAATTAGTTGTCACTGATCAGGGAGAACATATGATATTTGTCCCTTTGGGACTGGCTTAATTCACTCAGAATGATGTTTTCCAGATTCTTCCATCTTGTTGCAAATGACCGGATTTCATTGTTTTTGACTGCTGTATAGTATTCTATAGAGTACATGTCCCATAATTTCTTTATCCAAATGTATGCTTTGAATTCCCTGTGATCTTTTGCTGTGAGGTTCCCTTCCTTTACCTTCTTTTATGTTGATGGCTGTGTTTCTGTGTTTCTGTGTGTTAACACATCTTTAAGCATCTTTTGCAGGGCTGGACGAGTGGCAACAAATTCTTTCAATTTCTGTTTGCAATGAAAGGTCTTTATTTCACCTTCATTCTCAAATGAGAGCTTTGCAGGATATAATATTCTGGGCTGGCAGTTTTTCTCTCTTAGTACCTGGGCTATGTCTCGCCATTCCCTTCTAGCTTGTAGGGTTTCTGGTGAGAAGTCTGCTGTGAGTCTAATTGGAGATCCTCTGAGAGTAATCTGACGTTTCTCTCTTGCACATTTTAGGATCTTTTCTTTCTGTTTCACTGTGGTGAGTTTAATTATAATGTGTCGTGATGAGGATCTCTTTTGGTCATGTTTACTAGGGGTTCTATGAGCTTCCTGTACTAGAATGTCTCTGTCCTTCTCCAAAACTGGGAAATTTTCTGCTATTATCTCACTAAAAAGGCATTCTAATCCTTTCTCCCTCTCCATGCCTTCAGGACCTCCTAGAACTCGAATGTTGGGTTTTTTAATTGTATCCTGTAGATTCCCAACCATATTTTTTAGATTTCTAATTTCCTCTTCTTTTCTTTGGTTTGACTGTATATTTTCCTGTGCTCTGTCTTCTAAGTCTGATATTCTCTCTTCTGCCTCACCCATTCTGTTTGTAAGGCTCTCTAATGTGTTTTTCATTTGATCTATTGAATTCTTCACTTCATTATGATTTCTCGTCACTATCACAGTTTCATGTTCTACTAGTTGTTTTATTTCAGCTTGATTCCTCCTTAATATTTCATTTTCATGAGAGAGATTTTCTACCTTGTCCATTAAGGATTTCTGTAGTTCAAGAATTTGTTTTTGAGTACTTCTTAGTGTTCTTATCAATTTTTTGAGATCCGCTTCTTGCATTTCTTCTGTCTCATCATCTTCGTAATCTTGGATTGGGGTGTCTTTTTCATTTGGGGGTGTCATAGTGTCTTCCTTGTTCTTATTACCTCGGTTTTTGCGTTTGTTGTTTGGTTATTGGTTTCTTCACTGTGCTGTTTTTTCTTGTTATACTATGACTCTAGATTAAGTGGACTGTCTGCTTTCAATGGAGCCTTAGAGGCTTGAGATGGGTGTGGCCTGAGAGCTCTGTTTGGTTCCTCAGGGTTGAGGGTGTGCCAAAGGTGACACTCCCAGGTTAGGTGTGGTAAATCTCTCTCTGTTTCTTTATTTTTGATTCAAAAGGGAAGTTATTCCACACAACTGAATGGAATTGGGGGTGGTTAGCAGGCAAATGATACACCCACAGGAGGGAATCTCTGCGGCCTTCAGTGTGGGTTCAAATTCTTCTGTAGTCTCCCACTGGGCTACCAAGGCTACCAAACTGTAGCGTCTCTGGAGAGTACTCACGTGGTGAATTCTGTGAGTTCTCTCCCCCACAGTCTCTTTTTTCACAGTCTCAGTTCATTAGCACCACACATTATTAGGTTCTAATCTCCTGTTATTTCACCCCCACGCCCAGAGTCAGGTTTTTCTGCTAGGCTCAGGGCCGGTGCAGACCTGAGGTTGCCCTGCTTATGACGTATGTCCAAAATGGCGCCTGCTCTTTGTCTTGCTCACCTTTGAGAGGTGGGCGGAGAGAGAGAAACTCGTGTCCGTATCGGTTACTTTTTTCTTTCTCTCTCTCTTCTAGTTAGTCTGGTGAACCTTTCCCCACAGGGTTTCAAGCCTTGTTCGCTCTAGTCTCCTCTTTCCGCTTCCCTTCCAGTGTCTCAGGCTATTGAGGTTCCGCTCACCTTGCGTTCCAGCGCTGGTGCATTGAGTCTGCCACTGGTGTCCCGAACTGTGGGCTCCCATGCTCTCCTCGAAGGTCCACTGTGAATCCCTAGTTCCGGAAGAGTTTCCTCTGCTGTTTCTTCCCCTACTCTTCCTTGAACCTGCAGTATCTCCACTTTTATTAAACTGTCTCTCCCCGGACTATCAGTGTGCTCCCTTCCTATTCCGCCATCTTGCCCTCTCGACCCATTTTCAATTATATTTATATACAGAAAATCAATTTAGTATGTATTAAGTAAAGATTTCATCAGTTTGCACCCACACAGAACATAAAGTGTAAAATACTGTTTGAGTACTAGTTATAGCAATAATTCACATTGGACAACACATTAAGGACAGAGATCCCACATGAGGATCTTCACATAAAAATTTTCCTTGTATGTATAAAATTCTTTCATTGTTTATGATAAAATTCAGTTGAAAATCAATAGATCCTTTTGGATATTTTTAAATTATGAGCTTCAATACTAAAATTCTGAGGAAATATTCATGAATTTAAGCAAACAGAACTAAAAAAATAAGTAAAATTTACATTTAGTTATTTGAAAAGTACAATCACTTATACTAATTATAAAATTATATGTGTGTGTGCACAGGTATGTGTGTATATGTGTGTAACTTATGACAGTCACCTTAAAGCTTTTAGGCTTCTTCTATTCTCCTTCCTTAAACATGAAAATGCAAAAGCCCAGCAATTCCCAACCATTAGGTCTTCTTGCTATAAAAGATCAAGTTGTTTGACATATTCTACTACATTATCTCGTGATCCATGAGGATATAAAACACTCTGATAAATGCAGTTATAGGAGTGTGTTATTTCTTTAACCATTTATTTAGTCATTTTTACACTCACAAATTTATATCCAACCAGTTGCAGTTTGTACATTTTTGTACACAATTCATGGGACATCTTCTGTAAAAAGCTGAATTTGAAAACTCCTTAGATTAAGTCAATTTCTACCTTTCACGTACTCAGTTTATATTATCTCCCAGTTATGTTTAAATTCAAAAATACAAACAGTATCACTATAGTTTTAGAGATATTTAAAGAGGCAAGCTTTCCCCATGCATAATGGCCAGATTGAATTACAACCAGCTTGCAATCCAGGGAACTCAGAGCATACATGGTGAATATACACATTTGACTTTCTACTAACCAGACAGCAGTCTGAAAAGTTGAAAATCATAGTTTCACTTTGAAATACTTTTTTTTTCTTTTTTAGCTAAATAAAGTCTTACTCCAGGAGAGGCCCTTCTGCATGAGAAGCACACAGCAGCTGTCTGCTGGCATTACCTCTGTGATCTATGACAGCAACATGCCCAGCTGAGTCCATCACATGGCACAAGTGCTCTAAACCCAGGAGGCTGGCACGCTAAATATCCACACACTAATTGTGACATCAATCTCCAGCTGTCAGCTGACTAAGGATGTTAGAGCTGAATTGGAAACATGTTGTAGTCGCAAATCACTTCATCAAGCGACTCATGTCGGGACATCCTTTATTACCATTCCAATAAGAGGTATTAAGAAGTGAGGGAAGTATAGCTGAGTATGGATTTTGAAAGTACAAAGCTCTGTTTATATATACAAGTTATGTAAGTACAGTATGGTAAAATCCATGCTATTTGAAACTCAAATGGCATTTATTTTTAACCATCTGCTAACATGGAGGATTTCTCATTCAATAGAATGTTCCCAGATTGCAAAAGAATTTGCTTATTTCAAGTCCTGGTGTCTTAAGCCACAACTATTAGTTTAACTATTTTATAGACTGTTCAGATTTTGGAGGCAGGCTATTTTAACATAATTTAGCCTTTCCCTAATGTCTCCTAATCACTGTGATTGCCAAAAATTATTACAGTGTAGTGCAAATTGAGTTTCAACTTGGGAAAGTAGATTTCATTTTATTTGTTGTTATGGGAACTTGCACGTACGAGTAGCTAATGTGAAGCACAGGAGAAAACACTCTGGCCTTTAAAGACGAATAAACCATCAAGAGAAACATACCTCTGAAGAGTGGAGGAAAAATAAGCAGAGGAGAGTCGCACCAAGGGAGAGTGCTTCAGTTAGTCATGGAGGCCACGTCTTTTCTCTCTCTTGTATCAGCTGCATACCTGGCAGTGAGGTCCCTCAGTCTTGCTATTTATATCTGTAAGATGAGGGATAAATGAGCTGATATATGTGGAGTGCTCACAAGAGTGCTTGGTACATGTCAAAGATAAATAGTTACTGACAGAAGGGGCAGAGACACTAACAGGCTATCGAAATGTTGTCTAATAGGAACACAAAAAGAGTTAATAGCACAATTATAGAGGACCTGACTAGAGAAGAGGAAAGACTTGAAGTAGATGGTGGTATACAGGGAAGAGATTTGGAAAAAAGCATTCTCTGAAAGGGATACTCCTGATTAAAAGACAGATGTACTGACCATTTTTACATCTATTACAAACACTGGTCCATCATATCAGTAACATTTGATTCTAGAAAGCCTTATTTATCTTTACTACAAGCACATTTAATAATTATTTTCATTGTGTGAGGCCCAAAGATTATTTTTATTCACTTGTTTATTTGTAAATATACTCATCCATTAATTATTCATCTGAATTTTTATCACGGTTAATAGGCAATCTGACAGTTATTGTGGGATAAACTTCTGCCACCATATAATTTCAAATTCTTGCCAACAACAGTTTCTCACACTAGAATACATCAGCAAAATTCATGGTCAAGGGATGCTATGGCTGAATATTCATGTCCTCCCCAAATTCTTACAATGAACCCCAGCCCCCCACCCAGGATGATATTTGGAAGTGAGGTTTGTGGAAGGTAATTGGGACATGAAGCTGGATTTTTCACAAATAAGATCAGTGCCCTTACAAAGCAGACCCAAGAGAGCTCCCTAGGCCCTTCTATCATGTGACAACACAGAGAAAAGCAGCCTTAAATGAACAAGGAAGTGTAGTGTCACCAGATACCATATCTACAAATACCTTGATCTTGGATTATCTAGTCTCCAAAACCACCAGAAGTACCAGCCTACGGTATTCTGTTATAATAATCCCAGCGGACTGACAAGAATTGTCAAATGACAAGGGATTAGTTTCAACCAATAAGTATTTGAAATACAAAGTTAAATAAAATTAAACATTTTTACTGCCACATATTTTTTTAAAAATTTTTCAGGTAGAGTTATAGACAGTGAGAGAGAGACAGAGAGAAAGGTCAGGTCTTCCTTCCGTTGGTTCACTCCCCAAATGGTTGCTACGGCCGGCGCTGCGCCAATCCGAAGCCAGGAGCCAGGTGCTTCCTCCTGGTCTCCCATGTGGGTGCAGGGCCCAAGCACTTGGGCCATCCTCCACTGCACTCCCAGGCCACAGCAGAGAGCAGGACTGGAAGAGGAGCAACCGGGACTAGAACCCGGTGCCCATTTGGGATGCCGGCACCTCAAGCGGAGGATTAACCAAGTGAGTCATGGCACCGGCCCCTGCCACATATTTCTAAGAAGGAAACAGAGTAGAAGAGCCTCTTTAGGAAGCCCTACTTTTACAACTAGATTTTTGGAAATTACAAGTTGGCAATTGTAATGCCAATAGGAATAACGTTACTGCATGGACTCTGTGACAGCTCTTTCGGAAAGAGGCCATTTCTCTTTTCCTGGCTTTCAGTTCTATCCCACGTGAAATGATGGAACTGACGTTCCTCTTGATTGACCACGCACAGGGAAAATAGACTTCCTCCTGCTCACGGGCAGCACAGACAGTGGACAACGTCTTTTCTAAAGACAAGGAGCACTGCTTGGGTTTGGCAGGCCAATTTATGGATGATGAGTTTCTAACAGCAGCCGCACCATTCTTTAAAATGGAGAAAATCTCAGAGGAGATTTGGTGAAGCAATTTTTTTAAGAAAGGTCACTGGGTAGTGAGGGACTGTTGGGGCTCTGCAGGGACATGACTCTTATCCTGGACCTTCAGGGTGAACTGAGCGTGACATAAAGATGACCGTGATTGAAGTTATAAAACATGAAGAGGGCTACACTGAAGTTATAGAATCATTGTGCTTTCAACCAAATCCTACCCTAATAGAAATCATCATTGCTTCAGATTTGGAACCATTAGGATGCTACTAACCTGATCTATTATCATTTAAAATGCTGAACTAAAGTCAAGATTTTTTTCTTCCTTTCTTGTATAACAAAGCCCCTTGTTATACAAGGTTGTTCATCTGTGCAGACTTCTTCCCTGACACTCTAATTTTTCACCAAAAAGCTACTGGATCATCTTAACGTGACTCCCTCAGCCCAGTTATTTTCCAGACAATTTCACCCACACAATTGAAAATAGAAAAATGTTAGTACTTAGGTTAAAATTCCCCAAAAGAATATACAGTAAAATGGATGAGACACAATTGCACCCTGGCAGATTAGGATAAATCACATATTATTAGGTGCAACCACAGGATCAGCTTTCAAATGTAATGAACACATCTTCAACCACAAGACACAAGTAACAATTTCTCCATCACCCAGGACTCCCGGCTTTCTGCTCATAGCAAAAACCTGATCCATGCAACACAAAGCCAACTTAAGAACCAGGAAAAGCAAGGCCAGGTTTGTAAGCTCATCACAAATAAACTTGACTCTGATTTTTAGCTATATCTAAATGAGCATATAAGCAGAAGAAAATAGGAAGAAACCATGATCTTTATAAGATTAATATGTACATATTTTTCTTATTATCTATTAATATAAATATAATGACTAAATTAAACTGTTTTTCCTTAAACTTAACTTTATAACAACAAAATTGCTTTACAATTGCAGATTCACAGGCTGCTACCCTGATTCCAATGCTCTAAAGAACACGCAGGGATTTGATTAGCATTTTAAAAGATTTATTGATTTGTTTGGAAGGTAGAGGTAGACATAGAGGGAGAGACAGACAGATATCTTCCAGCCACTAAGTCCCCAAATGCCCACAAAAGCTGGGACTAGCCCAAGCCAAAGCCAGGAATCTTGAACTCCATCCAATCTCCCACATAGGTGGCAGAAGCCCAATCACTCAAGCCATCTCGCACTACCTCCTGAGGTGCATTAGCAGGGAGCTGGATCAGATGTGGAGCAGCTGGGATTCAAATCAGCATTTCAATATGAGATGCTGGCATTGCAAGTGGCCCGTTACCCAGCTGTGCAACAATGCTGGCCACAATATTTTATTCTTAGGCAGATATTACTTTAAATATCTAGACAAAACATTGATCTGTATTAAGTTCTGTTTCTACAATTTGCTTTTTTTAGTTTTAATGTGAACAAAGCACTCAGGAACTTACCTGTTTGAGGGAAATATAAGTGAAAATTATTGTCTAATTTAAGAATTATCTATTGTAGTAAAGATGTACCTCAAAAAATTTATCTGATAAGGGTGCTATTTCCAACTTTGACTACATTGTCATTTAAATATTCATTAATTTACTCAGTGTGTATTATTAATCTATTGCAGGATAGGAAACATGCCAAAGGGCTACAATGGGGAGCAAAAATAAACACAAATTCTACATTCATGGAATTTCCAGTCTAGGAGGAAGAAAGTCATCCCACAAATTATAACATGATTAGTATAAAATGCAATATTTGTTATGAAAGCAAAGAGCATGATCCTCATGCACATCGTATGCAAATGGTGATGTAGTCAGAGGGGCCTGGGGAGTTTTCTTTGAGTTTACTTGAACTACAGGTGATGATGCAATAATGAGATTAAAGGAGGAAAGAAACTATTCCAGGCCATGAGAATTGCATGTGCAAAGGCCCTGGGGTAAGAGAAATTGTGGGACATGGAAATGACCGAGGTGGCTGGAGCTTAGAAAGGAGAATAGGTTGAAAAAATCAGAATATGCAGGGTTTTTTTAAAGATAAGATTTTCTTCTTTATTTTGAAAAAGTGCTCAGCAATGTGAAGGCATGAAAAGATGGCTTTGGCAGTGGTATGGGAAAATGATTACAGGGAGAAAGCCTGAGCTCGCACACTACAGGTGGGGAATTAAAGGCACACCGGAGTGTGTTACATTCCAGAAGCCAAACACGACAGAACAAGGGCATAAGCCTCAGCCATTTTGGATTCGTGTTACCCCTGCCTTCTTTCAAGAGATGAGTTCCATCCCACACCCTGGACTGTTCTTCACCCCACTCCCTGCATTCTTCCCCAGGTTTGGAAGCCAGTGGGCCAAACGTGAAGAACAAGTATGGAGATGCTCCTCTCCACTTCTGCCCCCAACCCCTACCTCGAGCTCACCTAAGATACAGAAAGGTCCAGCCTGCTGGGGTCTGGGCCCTCTGCCACGTATTCTTTCCATTTGTGCACACACTGGCAGTTGGTCCATGTCTGCGAGTTTATTTTCTCTGAATAAGTCGGTCTGGCTGCAAGTTCATGTTCTGTCTCCTCTCTGTTCTGCACCTATTTTCCTTATATCTGGTGTCCCAGGTGAGGAGGGGAGCAAAGGATCCAGCTTTGGGGTAAGAGCTGTGACTTTCTTCCCCCTTCTTCCAAACTCTTGTGCCTTCTAAACTCTCCTCCTCTCTGCAGCACAGTGCATCCTCATCTACCTTTCAAAAGAGAGACCATGGATGCAAGGGACCAGCAATAACTTGTAGTGACCGAGAGTCTCTGACCAGGACAACTCTCTGGTGAGGCTCAAACTTCCCCAGGCCAAAACCAGGCCCCAACAGCCCAAAAGGCATCCAAGAGTGTCTCCCTTTCTACTTTCTTTTCTGACCTGGCTTCTCCTTGGAGCAGGGAGGGAGCAACTCCCAGGATTGCCCCAGCCGTCCTCCTTGGAGTGATGCCGATGGGCCTGGGAGACTCTTCTCCAAAACCTCCCAGGCAAGTTAGAACAGCGTTAGTCGCTTTCTCACTCCTGCTTGCCCTTGTCATTTCCCAACAAACTCACAGCCAGATCTCATCGCTCCATGCCCACATTGGACCTCATTCTCAACCCATCGGATTGGTAAGAGAGGTTTTTGTCACCTCATGTGTGCTGGGCCGATGCTCTTGGTCGGTTCATCCGCCCTCGTAGGGCCTGTGATGCTGGGTCGGTTTCTCTTGCTCTCTCCTCTTAGAAGACTCAGAACTTAGGTTCTCAGTTGGGATGATTCCCAGGGATGCCCTGTGCAAGGACCCTCTTCCCCCACACTGTATTTTGCTTAATCCATGGGTTCCAAATTTCAACTCCCCTCTAGCCTGTCTCTTAAAAGATTTGCATAGGAAGGGCCTCTCTTGCTTTTTCCTCAGGGATGCTGCCGCCTCTGGAACAGGACCCTGTACTCACTCTATCTCCCTGTCTAGCTCTTCCCCACCCCTCCTCACTGACAGGCAAAATTGCCTCTCTCCTCTCTTCCTGACTACCTCACCCCTGTCCTGCCCCCCTCACCTCCTCTCCAACACACACACCCCACCTCTCCACCCCATGCACCTGGGACATTCCAAACTCCTGAAACAATGCACTGTAATCTTCACCCAGGAGCCTTTCCCACATCTCCCTGCCCACCTTAACAGGGTCCCCGAGGACCTCGGCACCTCTCCCAACAAGCAACTCCAGAAAGGACTCTGCTTGCTGTTCGGATACAATGAAGCCTGACTTCAACACCACCAACCCCACCCTTGCCCTCTGTCCCCAAAGGTTCAGCCCCTACTGTCCATTTACCCCTACCCCTGTTCCTGTCTTCCCTAAAATAAAGTCATCTTTAGCCACCTCCTCTTCTACAAACACTAAATTCCTAAAGCCTAACATAATGGAGCCATATTTCCTATGAAGATGAAACCTCTGTTCCAGCCCCCTCTAGTAATATATACGGCAGGGCTAGCAAAGAAAAATCCCACAACAGTGGTAAGTCCTGAGCAACTTTGCTCCAATGAATGCTCCATGTGTAGCCTTCTTCTGTCTTGTCCCTTCCCTTGTCTTTGCTAATAACTGAAACTGTTTTGTTGTTCTCTCCTGTAATGTATTACATATGTGTATATATTGTATGTCTACATGGGAAAATTTATTAACAACTGTTTTAATTGGCTTACAATTGCGTTGGATAGTCAAGAAATATTTCCAACTATATATGCTCTTAAAATTTATAGAAGGCTTCAGTTGATAGGCATTTGGGTTGATTCCATATCTTAGCTATTGTAAATTGAGCTGAGATGAACATGGGGTACAGATCACTCTTTCATATGCTGATTTCATTTCCTTTGGATGAATTCCCAGGAGTGGGATGGCTGGATCATATGGTAGGTCTATATTCAGCTTTCTGAGATATCTCCATACTGTCTTCTACTGTGGCTGTACCAGTTTACATTCCAACCAACAGTGGATTAAGGTACCCTTCTCCTCACATCCTCACCAACATCTGTTGTTTGATTTCTGTATGAGAGCCATTCTAATGTGGGTGAGATGAAACCCCATTGTGGTATTGATTTGCATTTCTGGAATGGCTAGTGATCCTGAGCATTTTTTCATGTGTCTATTGGCCATTTGAATGCCCTCTCTTGAGAAATGCTGTTAAGTTCCTTTGCCCATTTCTTAATTGTATTGTTTGTTTTGTTGTTGTTGAGTTTCTTGAGTTCTTTACATATTTTGGAAGTTAGTCCTTTGTCAGGCCAATTAATGGCTGCTTTACATGATGATCTGCCAACAAGGAGACCAAACAAAGCCAGTCCATCCCCAAAAAACTCCTGTTTTCAACGAGAAGAGTCAGGGCACTGGGCAAGCAGTTGCCAGCTCTGTCAGCTCTGCCAAGATCCAGGCTACTGGAAGTGGAGCTTCTCTAGGGGCTGAAGGACTCCTGAGTTAGAACCTCAGACTCTGTTGGCCCCAAGACAAAAAACCCTTCATTGTGCCCAGCTTCTAAAATAACTATCACCATCAGGAAGACAGCCTAAGGTTGCTATCAACCTAGGAAGAACTGTAAATTTTCTTGTAGAGATGTTACCTATTTGATACTAACCTCCTATGCAGGCCAGCTCTCTTCCCAGGTCAGCTAGGTAATGGAAGTCATAGGGTGCCTTCCCTAAGGAGGTTCACATCTCCCTTATGATGTCTCATCCAGTACCACACACGAAGAGAGAGAGAGGTGTGGACCTCACATATACCTTGTGAGGGCTTAATGTGTGCCTAATTATTTTCAAGCCCCTCCTATCAGTTTCTGTTTGCCTCTTAATGAGAAAACTCCCTCCTGGTTTGGACAGCACCTTTTTTAGGTCCTCTAATAACAACTCTGTCCTTAGTTTTAGACCTTGTGTATTAAATCTGCTTCTTTGATTCATTTGCTCCAGGCAATAAACTCTAGATGGTCATACATACAAAACCTCGAATGGAGACAGTTTCTGTGAGCTAATGCTGCAGGACCCTCAAGAGGCTACCTGCTGGAGCCCTGTCTTGACCACAGATCCCTACTCCACCCCAACTTAGCTTGAAGAACTCAGCTTCAGTCCTCACCCAAACCTGTGACAGCAGCCAGGGTTTCCATAAGCAGAGAGAAAATGAGAGAGTCAGAAATAGAAGCAGGCCAGACTAACTCCGTCCCATAGCTCCTTGCCTACATGCACACACTAAACAAAACGGGAGTGTTCTTTCTCTTTGGCAGCCAGGCATACAGACAGGACGCTTATTTTCCTATTTCCCACTTTGCCCTCATTTAGGCCATCTTTTCCACCATGGGCAATTTCTCTAATTTCTCTTTTTACCCTCATAATCATAGTGCTCTTATATTGTTTTTAAATTTATTTGACAGGTAGAGTTATAGACAGTGAGAGAGAAAGGTCAGGTCTTCCTTCCATTGGTTCACTCCCCAAATGGCCACTATGGCCAGCGCTGTGCTGATCCAAAGCCAGGAGCCAGGTACTTCTTCCTGATCTCCCATGTGGGTGCAGGAGCCCAAGCACTTGGGCCATCCTCCACTGCCCTCCTGGGCCACAACAGAGAGCTGGGCTGGAAGAGGAGCAGCTGGGACTAGAACCCTGTGCCCATATGGGATGCTGGTGCTGCAGGTGGAGGATTAACCAAGTGAGCCACAGCGCCGGCCCCATAGTGTTCTTATTTCTGCTGTATAATTAACATATTTCAAAAGTCCTTTCAGGAGGGAATGATGGCTATACCCCAAGCAAGGAACAACACAGGACTGCTCTACTGCTCTACTGATACTACTGTATCAGTCCAATACAGAGTATAGATACCTCGCCAACGTCAATGCCCCATGTCAGCAGGAGGTAGTCAGAAAGAAACTGGAACCCATCTCCTCACCTATACTCAGAGTCAGGATTGATGGAACAAGGGCATAAGCCTCAGCCATTTTAGGTTCTTGCTATCCCTGCCTTCTTTCAAAAGCTCAGTTCTATCTCATATCCTGTACTGTTCCCCACCCTATCCCCTGCATTCTTCCCCAGGTATAGAAGCCAGTGGGCCAAACCTGAAGAACCAGAATGGAGAGGCTCATCTCCACCTCCTGCCTCCCACCCCCACCCCCACCTCTAGCCCACTTAAGATATAGAAAGGCCCAGCCCCTGGGGTTGGGGTCTCTGCTACATGTTTGGTCAGCATGCATGCTGGTAGTTGGTCACCCACCTCTGTGGATTTATTTTCTCTAAATAAATTTTGTCTGGCTGCAAATTTGAACCCTGCCTCCTCTTTGTTCTCTTTCCCTTTTCCTTATATTCGGTTCTCCATGCGAGGAGGCACCAATCTGCACTCAAACATATTTTGGTCATGAACTCATCACCAAAAGATAAGACAGAGACAGTGGGTTGGTAGGAGGCATCCACTTCAGCGTAGTTGTGAATTGCTAAGTTAGACGATGTGGAAGAGGACCAAGCTTGACAAATGGAAGGACAGGCATGACAGTGGTTTTGAACATGGCCAATTCGAGGTCTGCCAGATAGCCCAGCCCAGCTGAGTAGGCAGCTGGAAATTTAGGTCTAGATCTCAGAAAAGTGGGGCTAGATGATAGGCATTTGCGAATACTCACTGATAGATAGCAACAGAAATCATTGGCATAAATGTAATGGTTTAAAGATATAGAGGAGAAAGCCAAAAAGTCTTGGGATAGAGCCTTGAAGTATTATAACAATTATGTGGCAAGGAGAGGAAAATTGCAATAGAGACTGAAAAAAGAAGAAAAGGAAAAGAAGTAGATTCAGACTAGAGAGTGTAAAGTGACACTGCAGTGATTTTTTCAAAAGCAGAAAGAGCAATTAATTGTAGTAGTATAGGGTCCATTAAGGTGTGGTCTGAACAATCCCAATTGGAATAAATGATGCAGTTATCACTGATAGTGATGGTAAAATGAGAATCAAGACATGAAGAATAAGGATGAGGTTGTGGTGAGCACTGGAAAAGGGGTGATGGGGAAAGATAAGAAAGTGCTGATTTCAGGTGTTTATCAGCATTTCAAATACACTATATCCCTAACTGAAAGCAAAAATTATCTCTACCTCCTGACTCACCCTTTCATTTTCTGTTCAATACACCATGCACTTCTCTGTCAAATTACCTAGTCATTTTGTTCTCACACACACACTCCCTATCAACACTTGAGCTGATTCATCCCTCCCCACAAAAGTGGTGTCTTTTGCCCTGTGCTTCCGCTTCCCTCTACCTAGATGAGCCCATGGTTTACTTCAACCAAGGATGCTCCCTAATCCACCATTTACTTAACAATTTAATCTCCAATGAATAATTTGATCTCAGAGTTTTCAACTAAAAGGAAAGAACATTCCTTAGCTCAACTCTTCCTCATTTAAGGTTTTTAAATATGTTTCCATGTAGAAATGCAAAATCATCAAGGTTCATAAAATATAACTTTTGCTTTTAATATTAGGGATGGGCAAAAAAAAAATCTAGGCAGAGGAAAAGGAGACAAAATTGCCACTTACTCCCTGGAGTTTACTAATTAAAAGACAAAACAAGCATATTCATGGAAAAGCAGATGAGTGGCAGAAGAGAAAACTCCACGAGCTATTGTGTCAAAGGAGAGTGGCAAACCATGAATGAACCTATAAGTGTATACATTTTCCTTTGTTATGATTGACACATCTTTGGTATCTCAAACAGAACCAGACTAGAACAAGGTGTTCCATCAAGGGGGTAGGTGGGAAGGAAATGCCTCTTCATATTCTCATCTAGGTTTCGGTATAAAGTTGAAAAATTCTCAAAGGCGGAAACAATGGCTCCAGAATTAATAATAAAAAATGAAGGTGATTTTAATATTCTACTGATGAATACAATATATGTATGAAATACCCAGCAGTGTTTCTATATATGTATATAGTAAGTAATATCCAATCAGGGAAAACATCTATTCAAACATTCAACATTAATTTATGGTAAAAAAAAAATTAAAAATCCTCTCTTCTAGTTTTTTAGAGGATATACAATACATTATCATGGGTATTCTCTCTGCCTTGCAATAAAACAACATCCCTAAAGAAGTGTAACTGAACACCCATTCATCAGTCTTTCCCCCACAATCTCCTCTTCCCTGCCAGTCTCTGGTGAACCTTCACCATTCTCTTAACATATACTGGATTAACCTTTTTATATTCTATATGAGTGAGATTACGTGCTGTTTGTCTTTCCATGTTTAGCTGATTTCACTTAACATAATGATCTCCAATTCCATCTGTGTCACTGTAAATGGGAAGATTTCATCTTTTTAGTGGCTGAATAGTGTTCCATTCTACACATGTACCACAGTTTCTTTATCCATCTGTTGGGTGGTGAACACCTGGGATGTTTCCATTTTCTAGTTGCTGTGAATAGTTCTGCTTAGGAGTGCAGTTGCCTCTCTGACAAACTGATTTAATTTCCTATATATATACACACACACACACACACACATACACACACACACACACACACAGTAGAGGGATTTCTGGATCCTAGGGTAGTTCTATTTGTAGTACTGTTTTCCTCTATGTCTGTACTAATTTACATTCCCACCAACAGTGTACAAGTATTCCATTTTCTACATATCCTCACCAACACTTATTATCTTTTGTTTTTTTGATAATAGCCAATCCAACTGGCATAAGGTGGATCTCATTGTGGTTTTTATTTGCATTTTCCTGATAGTTCCAGAGCATTCATGTGGTTGTTGGCCACCTGTATGCCTTCCTTTGGGAAATGTCTCTTTCAATCTACTGTGCATTTTTCAGTTGGATTATTCAGATTTTCATTATTGGGTTATTTTTGTTCCTTGTATAGTCTGGTAACTAGCCACTTGTCAGATACATTACTTTCACATATTTTCACTTATTCTATAGGTTGTCGGTTCACTCTGTTGACCATTTTCCTCACTAGGTAGAAACTCTTTAATTTGATGAAATCCCATATGTCAACTTTTGCTTTGTTTCCTGGGCTTTTGGGATCTGATCCAAAATATCCTTTTAATTCGATATCCTGAAGCACCCCCCCCCCCCATGTTTCCTTCTAGTGGTAAGTTTCAGGTCTCTGGATGAGCATTTAGCCTAGCGGTTACAACATCCATGTCATATATTGAAATGCCTTGGTTTGTTTCCGAGCCTTGGCTCCCAGTTCTGGCCTTCACCTTATCTATTCCTAGGGAGTTGATCCTGCTCCACTCCCCTACCCCTGTGGGAGGCCTGGATTGAGTTCCCAGCTCTCACTTTTATGTGGTTCAGCCTTAGCTTTTTTAGGCATTTAGGACATGAACCAATAAATGGGAGTACACTTGCTCTCTCTCTCTCTCCTGCCCTGTGTGTGTAAAGTACTTTTGTGTCTTCCATGAAATACTTTATAAAGACTTACATAAAGACTTTGGATCTTCATCCACTTTGAGTTGATGTTGGTACATGGTGAGAGACAAGGATCTTGTCCCATTCTTCTGCTTATGAATATCCACTGTTCCCAACATCTTTATTGAAAAGACTGTCTTCTTCTGTCCAATATGTGTTCTTAACACCTTACCCAAGGAACAGTTGGCTATGGATGTGTGGGTTTATTCTAGGGTCTCTATTCTGTTCCAGTGGTCTGTGTATTTATTTTTAGGTCAACACCATGCTTTTTAATTGCTGTAGTTTATAGTACATTTGAAGTCAAGTAGTGAGATGCCTCCCACTTTATTCTTTTTGCTCAAGGTTGCTTTTGATATTCAAGATCATTTGTGGTTCCACACAAATTTTAGTAGTGCTTTTTTTAGTTCTATGAAAAAAATTATATTGGTATTTTGAGAAAGATCATTTTGAATCTGTAAATTTCTTTGAGTAGTACAGACATTTTAACAATGTTAATTTTCCCAATCCATTAATATGGAATGTCTTTCCCTTTCTTTGTGTACTCTTCAATTTCTGGGATCTGTATTTTAGTTATCATTTTTGAAAAACTGAAGTTAAATATATTTACTTGATAAAAATATTTTGAAATCTGTGCATATTTTTTTCCACAATATGCATTTTCTATACATTATAGAATCCATTGCTATCCAAAAGGTAACTTATAGGATTTTAAATGGAATTGTGCTAACCTGTAGAACAAGTTGGGAAGAAATGATATAGAGTGTTCCTGTCCAAGAACATGGAATAACAGTTTAGTTAGTTCTGTCATTTCTTTTATTGAAGTTCTTATGTGTGGAAATAAGAACCTGCATGTTAATGTACTTTTATATATGTACATAAGAACCTGTGAACAAGCATTTATGGCAGCTTTATTCATAATTGCCAAAACATGAAAACAACCAATATGCCCTTCTGTGGGTGAATAGATAAGTAAACTGAGGTATAATGCTAATAATAGAGTATTATTCAGTGCTAAAAAATGAGTTATCAAGCCATGAAATGACTTAAAGTAATATTAATCCATATTACTAAGTAAAGCAAGTTAATCTAAAAAGCCAAAGTACTATAAGATTCCAACCATATAACATTCTGAAAATACAAAACTGTAGGGACAGTGAGAAGATGACTGGTCCCCAAGGAGCTGGGGGGAGGTGAGATGAAAAGGTAGAGCACAAAGGAGTCTTAAGACAGGAAAAGTATTCCATATATTAGTAGACACACGCCATCATACCCTTGTTCAAATCCACAGAATGTACGATCAGGCATGCACCCTAATATAAATGGTTGACTCTAGGTGATAATGCTGTGTCAATGAGAGCTTACTGTTTGTAACCCATCCATCAGTCTGGTAGTGGTGGGAGCAAGGGGTACCCTGAAATCTCTGTATCTTCCATTCCATTTTTTTTTGTGATCCCAAAACTGCTCTAAAAGAACAAGGTCTTGATAAAAGCCTCTGAAATGGCACAAGGGTGGGGAGAAGTCTAAGAAGATTTCAAATGCATGTTGTATTATGGCAGATGGTAGGAACTGATGTGGCTACTAAGCTAGAGTCACAGTGGACCTCAGTCCCATAGCCGTAAGAGATTGAATTCTCTCAAATACCAGTTCACTTCAAAGAAGACACCAAGCCTCCAATGGGAATCCCATACTGTCTAACACCCTGCTTTCATCTGAGTGAGACAATGAGTAGAAAAGCCATCTGACAAATACTTGAACCCCCAACCCATAGAAATTGTAAAGTAACAGCTGTGTTGTTTCTCATCACTGTTTTTAATTTGTATCAATAAAAACAAATACAGCCAGAGCTGGGATAGAGCTTCTGGAAGGAAGAGAGAGATTACAAATCTCCAATGTGCTGGAGACATTGTTTCTTTATCTCTCTTTGGGAGAATCAGCACGATGGAGTTTCCACTTCCTTTGGAATTAAATCTGTATAAAAATCTGAGTGTTCAATGTTTTCACAGTTCCAGGATTATTTTCCATTATGTGGTTTTAATAGTAATTAATAGTAGACTCTCAAAACACATTAAATATAACTTTTCTGTGCATTTCATTTTATTTGATTACAGATACTCACAAATTTAATAATTATATTTTCCAACTCTAAATTATAAACAGGATAATGAGTTCTCACAGAAATACTTCAGATTAAAATGCTTCCCATATTAAAAAATCATATGAATTATAATTTTCTTATTTGTTACAAAGTTTGTAGAGCTTTCTGATTTTCCTCCACTTCTGATTAAATTTTTACAGTTGCTAATATGTCTTTCAGTTTGAAACAAGTGCATGCTGATTATGCCCTTCTCAATAACCTTCTTTCTCCATGTTCAAAAATATTTTGGGTCTATAAGAGGCTTTCTCCATCATATGTTGGCCTGGCTAATCCAAGCGAAAGTTTGCTTTAATTAATATTGTAGAGTCTCCTTTTGCAAGAGACAGACTGGGAGCGATTATAAAACATCTAGAGAAAGCAAAAATATAGGACTAGGATATATGAAGTGCACGCAAATATGGATTGTCAGCCTGATGGGCAAGGCCTCATCTAGGCCATGCATAGAGATGCAGGAAACACTGACTACGTGCTGTATCCTTAGCGTGGAAGTAAGTACGCATGTTTGTTTATTGCCACAATACAAGATGAAAAAGTGGGGGAAAGGGAACAGCCAAAGAATAGGAAGATGTTTAACAGATATAAATGCAAATACCAGTAGGGCATTGTGTTGATGAGAACAAGTGAGAATGGCACTACTCATGAGCCAATTGAGGACAGGTATACCTTGCCAGAATCCACTGTCAAGGACTTTTTATAATAACAAGAGTAATCGTCTCATTCAGAAGGCATTTTTTAAAAAGCATTTATGATTGAGTATTATATAATATGCATATGTATTTGTATTTCAAGAACTTTAAAAGGATGAAAAATTACAAAAGAAATTAAGCTACAGATAAGCAAAAATTAGTAAAAGGCATATAATGCTTCTGCTTATCCCTTGAATAGCTCATATTTTATTTTAATTCATGATGTGCTTCTTCAAAGTGGAGTAACTCTAAAGTAGTATCACCCAAAAATGCACCCGGGCTCTCAGCTTTGCCTGATCTCTACCTGGCCCCTGGAAATTCAAGTGGATTGCTCCAGACTGCTTTCTGACTTGTCATTCACCACAGGCCTCTCATTTTAGAGGGAGAGATCTTACAATTCTGGATAACTTTATGTTGTCAATATCTAGGGTTAATTCTGAGTAGAACTGAGAGTTGTGTAATTTGACTAATGACAGAGAGTGCAATTCATGTAATTATGCCATACTGTGTTTCAGGATCCCCTGGAGAAAGGGAGATGGGGGAATGGGAGATTGCTTATATCTCTATTCTCTCTCACTCTCTCACGTGTGTGTGTATATATATACATAAATATATATATATATACACACACACATATATACACATACATATATGTGTATGTATGGAATATGTATACACACAGGCACACACACACACATATATATACACATGTTATACACACACCATGGAACATATTTCTATTTTTATGTATATACCTCTTTTGGAGAAATATATTTGATCACAATAAGTTATCCTCCCTTTTTTCCCCTTCCCTCTCTGTCACAGAAAACACTTGACTTCAAAGCAGCACTATGAAGGGAGGGCTCCAAGATGGCGGAATAGCAACAGGTGGTCTGATTTAGGGTAGGTGAAATTGATATTAAAAGAGTGGAACAAGTACACTCTCAGGGTAAAACTTCAAGGGAACCTGCAGTGGGAGGTCCTGTGAAAGCAGTAGAAATGGCCTGGACCTGTGCAGAAAGTGCAGACATGCAGCAAGACAACAAAAGACCCAGCGGCTTAGATCCAGGCAGAAAGCACCCACCCTGGCAAACCAGGTGAGATCAGATTGCACAGGCCACACCACTGTTGATACAGCAGGAGGGAGAGCTTAGTGAACTGCACCTTTTTGATCCCAGTCTGGATTTCTCAGGACAGTGGGTCGACTGCTCACCAAGTTTGTGGGGAGGAGGCAGCACCTCTGTCTCTCTCCCCTTCTTCCTACTACAACAGTGGTGTGCAGCCAGTGGTGGGAGGCCTTGTGCCATTTTTAGACACAGGCAGGTAGAAGCTACCCCAGCTCCAGTGATTGCAGAAACAATGATTGGGCTCATTCTCTACCCAATCAACAGGGGCAACCATAGTAGTTCAAGAACAACCTATGGAGATGGTCGCCACAGCACCAGCTGCGCCCACCCAGCAAGGGGAGAGGAGAGGGATCCATCCCCCAGAAGGGAAGTGCTGCCTGTGGGACTTTCTTAGGCACCCAGGACAACTGTGAAGCGATCAGCGCTGTAGCTGGCAGGTATTTTGCAAGGTGTCTGTGACCCAGAAATTTTACCAGAGAGAAAAACATATGTTCCCTGCTGACATTGAATCTGGTTGAGAGGACCAGACTCGATCCAGCAGGCTGGAACACACAGAGACAGCGGCTCTGGGAACTCCCAATCTCCTTGCAGATGGGACAGTCTAGTGGGGTGGAGTGGTCCCACTGGCACTCCTTGACACTGAGTGCCTTAGGAACTGAGACTGAGAAAACACTGACTTCGTGAGAGGAGACAGAGTATAGCTGGGTTCACAGAGTGCTGCTGCACACTCTCAGAGCTCCTTGGTTGTCTAGAGCAGCTCGTAGCAGAAGGAACCATGCTCACAGGACTGACCGTGCAGATCATATGTGCAGTCCATACAGGAGTGAAAATGACTGTTGAAAAGGGAAAGGCTTCTTGGAAAAGACCCCAGAAGTACAGGAAATCAAAGCCAAAATTAACAAGTGGGATTACCTCAAACTGAGAAGCTTCTATACTGCAAAAGAAACACTCAGCAGGGGCTGGCGCCCTGGCTTAGCGGGTTAAAGCCCCAGCCTGCAGCACTGGCATCCCATATGGGCGCTGGTTTGAGTCCCGGCTGCTCCACTTCTGATCCAGCTCTCTGCTATGGCTTGGGAAAGCAATGGAAGATGGCCCAAGTCCTTGGGGCCCTGCACCCAAGGGTCTGTAGGAGGTCTGTAGGAGACCTGGAAGAAGCTCCTGGCTCCTGGCCTCGGATCAGCTCAGCTCTGGACATTGCGGTAATCTGGGTAATGAACCAGCAGATGGAAGACCACCCCCCCCTTCTTTTTCTCTCCCTCTCTGGCTCTCTCTATATATATAACTGTGTATTTCAAATAAATAAAATAAATATTTGAAGAAAAAAAAAAGAAACACTCAGCAAAGTGAAGAGGCAATTGACAGAATGGGAGAAAATACTTGTAAACTCTGCAACTGACAAAGGATTAACTTCCAAAATCTGCAAAGAGCTCAAAAAAACTCAACCACCACAAAACAAACAACATAGTCAAGAAATGGACAAAGGACCTAAACAGACATTTTTCAAGAGAGGAAATTCAGATGGCCAATAGACACATGAAAAAATGCTCAAGATCACTAGCCGTTACAGAAATGCAAATCAAAACCACAATGAGGTTTTACCTTACCCCTGTTAGAATGGCTCTCATACAGAAATCAACAAACAACAAATGCTGGCTGGTGAGGATGTGGGGAGAAGGGTTTTTAATCCACTATTGGTTGGAATGTAAACAGGTACAGCCACAGTAGAAGACAGTATGGAGATATCTCAGAAAGCTGAATATAGACCTACCATATGATCCAGCCATCCCACTCCTGGGAATTTATCCAAAGGAAATGAAATCAGCATATGAAAGAGTGATCTGTACCCCCATGTTCATCTCAGCTCAGTTTACAATAGCTAAGATATGGAATCAACCCAGATGTCTATCAACCATGGACAGAATAACGAAATTATTGTATATATACACTATGGAATACTACACAGAGAAAAAAAAATGAAATCCTTTCATTTGCAAAAAATGGATGCAACTGGAAACCAATATATTTGTGAAATAAGTCATTCACAAAAAACATAATTTGGTCTCTCTGATCTGTAGTAACTAATGAGTAATTAAAGTGTAATCTATATGAGTGGAACTGACACTCTGGGATGTGATGATTTTGAACAGCCCTTGCCTTGACAATCAAGGAAAAATGTTTTTGTTTGATTTGGCCTTTTCCTTCTTTTTTTCTTCATACTAATCGATGAACTCTCTACTTGGTGTAGGGTTAATCTTAGGGGTTTAAAAATTAACTGAAAATCGATCTCTATAAAAAAAAAATAAGAATGGAGGAGCCAGCGCTGTGGCATAGCAGGTAAAGCCACTGCCTGCAGTGCCAGCATCCCATATGAATGCCGGTTCATGTGCTGGCTGCTCCATTTCCATTCCAGCTCTCTGCTATGGCCTGGGAAAGCAGTAGAAGATTGCACAAGACCTTGGGCCCCTGAACCCATGTGTGAGACCTGGAAGAAGCTCCTGGCTCCTGGCTTTGGATTGGCCCAGCTCTGGCCATTGTGGCCATTTGGGGAGTAAACCAGCAGATGAAAGACTTACACTCTCTCTCTCTCTCTCTCTCTCTCTCTCTCTCTCTCCCTCTCCCTCTCCCTCTCCCTCTCTCTGCCCCTGCATCTCTGTAACTCTGCCTTTCAAATAAATAAATCTCTAAAAAAATAAGAATGGGAAAGGAAGAGGGAGAAGAAAGGCAGGAGTATGGGGGGAGGGAGGTGTTGGGGAAGAATCATCATGTTCCCAAATCTGCATATATTCAATTCATTAAACTATATTCCTTAAACAAAATTTAAAATAAAGCAACACTATGACTTCAAAAATTAAAACTCTTGAGATTCAGCCATATCATTGCATATGTCATTGGTTCATTCTTTTTATTACTGTGTAGTATCACTTTGTGTTGCTATATCATAATTAGTTTATCCATGCACATATTGATGAACAAATAAAGCAGCTACAAGTATCCATATGAAACTATAGACATAAACATATTACTTTCTGTTATCTTGGATAAACATCTTGGCTGAGTCATATGAGAGGCATTTGTTTAACTTTTTGAGAACTGGTCAAAGTGTTTTCAAAAGTTGTTGTTCCATTTTACATTCTAGTACCAATGCAGAAAAATTTCAGCAGCTTCATATCTTTGGGAACACATGGTATGGTTATCAACCTTTTTTTATTTTGTCCATCTAGATAAGTGTGTATCAGAGTCAATGTGATTTTCATTTTTATGTACCTGATAATTACAATATTGGACATCTTTTCAGCTGTCTTTTGACCATTCATACAGATTCTACATGCTGTATGAGCCCCTTTATAAATTCTACTTGGAAACAAAGTTATAATAACTGAATTGAAGTAATTGCCTGGAGGCAGGAGCAGAAGAAGAGATAGATGGCTTGAAAGCACAAGGAAACACTCCAGAATTTCAGGAGGATTTGTTGTCCTCACTAAAGGTGTATGTGAATGTTGAAACTAATCAAAGTATATAGAATACTGTATTTCTAGTCTCCATCAATAAAATGTTAAAAAGTAAAAAAAAAGTATTAGAAGGTTCAGAGATTATACCTGTAGCTCACTGATTGGTCAGAAGCCACCATGCAGTACCTTTGGATGAGGCACAGTCTTTCAAAAGTAGGATGGGGCAAAGGTCAGAGGAGGAAGCTCAGCCCAGCATGTCAAGGGCATGATTCAGGAGAATAGAAGAGAAGGAATCTGGCTACCTGAAAAGAAAGACTTTTTACAGGCAAGAGATGCAAGAGTAAAAGGAGATAGTGCCTTCAAGACATAACTCTTATCATTTTTATGGATAACTGACACTATATGCAGAGACCCTCATCCTACCTTACCTTCTATTGAAGATTGAGAGATCACCTTATGAAACACACTGTCATAAAAAGGGAAACTCCTGGAAAGTGGTCTACTTTGTTGCTAGTCATTCAAACCATCTTGCTGTCAGTCCCTTGGGTTCGTAGCTCATCAGAACACTTTCTATATGATTGGTACAACCATTGTATTAGGATCATAGGAGTTAGGTGGCATGGTGGTTTGGACAGATCATAAAATCTGGAGTGACTTAGGCTTGTCTTTGCAAGCCAGTTTCACCAATTGTGGACGCTTGCTAAAATTACAATCTGTGAAAGTCCTCTTTTATTTTCGGCTGTAAAATGCAATCTTTTAATCAAATGACACAAAGCAGGGTGCAGAAAAAGTTTCTCTGAGATTGCTGTACAAAGCATATTTCCTGCAGGTAGTTCTCAATACTCTTAAGGTGGAGCTAATGAATTTGATTTTAAAAACTTATGTTTACTAAAATGTCCAAGATTGCCCTGAAATATAATTTTTATCTATAATCAAAAAATATAGTCACTAGATGATTTTCTCTTCCACTTCTAAATCTCTAGTCTGTACCCCAGTAACAATGATTTTTCTTCTGTATTTTTTAAGAATTACAGCATGAAATTCAAAATGTGATTTCTAAAACAAAGTAATTTAATAGCAGTGATGCAAATTAAATTGATAAAATAGCAATCATAGGATTGTCATTTTCATAGCAAAAACCATAGCTCAGTGGCCTTCCAATACAAAAAGAGTGGTCCACCTCGTAGTGATACCACATTCTCTTTCATACAGCCAATGACAAGTGTCACTTACTACTTTCTTACTCATACCTCAAAATTACATGTCAGAAAATTGTTTTAAGATGTATTTTATTTATTTGAAATACAGAGTTACAGAGAGAGGTAGAGACAGAGAGAGAGGTCTTCCATCTGCTGATTCACTCCCCTGATGGCCGCAACAGCTGGAGATGTGCCGATCCAAAGCCAGGAGCCAAGAGCTTCTTCCCAGTCTCCCATGGGGGTGCAGGGGCCCAAGGACTTGGGCCAGCTTCCACTGCTATCCCAGGCCATAGAGAGAGCTGGATCAGAAGAGGAGCAGCCAGGACTAGAAATGACGCCCATATGGGATGCCTGCGCTTCAGGCTAGGGTTTTAACCCACTGTGCCACAGCACTGGCCCCGCCAGAAAAGTTTTAATGCATCAATTTTGAAGCATTGATTTTCTAAGATCCCTTTTATCACTCTGAATTTCAAGGAATATGTTTGTTTGATATTACATTAAAATTTTATCCTGAGATTAATCTATAATCAGTGCCGCTTCCAAGAAGCTTCTCAACAAACAGGATTGACAAACTCTTACTAATGAATCTAACTAGGAGCAAGGCTATTGTGACTGTATTTCCTTAAGTGCTCACTGAAGGCAGGGCCCCAACTTGTAAGTTCAGGTTCTGCAATACTTCTGTAAAGTGGAGATAGGTCTGGTTCTACCACCTGCAGCACTAGCATCCCATATGGGCACTGGTTCAAGTCCCAGCTGCTCCTCTTCCAACCCAGATTTCTGCTATAGCCTGGGAAAGCAGTAAAAGATGGCCCAATGCCTTGAGCCTCTGCACCCATGTGAGAGACCCAGAGGAAGCTCCTTGATCCTGGCTCCTGGCTTCAAAGTGGCACAGCTCTGGCCTTTGCAGCCAATTGGGGTGTGAATCATTGGATGGAAGACCTCTTTGTCTCACTCTCTCTTTCTCTGCCTTTCCTCTCTCTGTGTAACTCTGACTTTCAAATTAATCAATAAATCTTTTAAATACATACATATATATATATATGCCACATTCACTCAGCAAATGATGGTCTCTTATAATTCATGAGATAATTAAGGCCAACTTAACAGAAAGACTACATAATGGTGGATTGCACTGGACAGGCCTGTGTTTAAAGCGTAGTTTGACTGCCCCATGATTCTCTGTAAATTACCTAAATGCTAAGCCTCAATTTTGTCATCTGTAGCAAGTAGGTAATAATGTAACATTTCCCATCAAATTGCTGTGAGACCTAAGATTCAGGCAAACATTTATCATGGTTCCTGGATTGTATCTATGAAATGCATGAAATCTGTTCTCTTTATATTAATAAAAATTCTTAAAGGTTCAAGGCAATGATAGTGATGTACTAAGAGACAACATTTTTCTGCAAACAAAAGAAAAGTTTCTCCAAAACCAACTTCCCTCCCTAAGTCAACATAGTGTTTTCTCCTTTTCTGCCCTACTCCTAGTTTTTCACATTACATGCTACTTAAAAAAAGAAAAAAAAAAACTAATGATTACCTCTAAGGATTTTTAAAAATGTTCATTTGTTTCACCTACTTGAAAGGCAGCACAAAAGGGAGAAAAAAAAAAGAGAGCAAGAAAACTTCCATCCACTGTGTCACTGCCCAAATGCCTGCAACAGCACATGTGGACCAGGTCAAAGCCAGTATCCTGGAACCTCATTTGGATCTCTCAAGTAGATGACAAGGACCCAAGCACTTGGGCCATCTCATGCTGTCTCTGTCTTCATCTGATGCATTAGGAGGGAGCTAGATCAGAAACGGGGTAGCCGGGACTAGAACCAGCACTCCAATATAAGATATAGGTGCCCCAAGAGAGGACTTAATCCATTGCACTGCCCTGATTACTTCTCTTTTAATGATCTTTTTCTTTGGACTATTTTGCCCGTCAAACAAACACACTTTTCAGTTTTCAGCTATAGCTCTATCATCATCTTTCTTTTAAAAATTAAAGTTTTGGGGCTAGCGCTGTGGCAAGGTACACTAAGCCCCCACCTGTCCTATATGGACGCCAGTTCATGTCCAGGCTTCTCTTCCGATCCAGCTCTCTGCTATGGCCTGGTAAAGCAGTGGAAGCTGGCCCAGTTGCTTGGGCCCCTGTACCCATGTGGGAGATCTGGAAGAAGCTCCTGGCTTTGGATCAGCACAGCTCTGGTCATTGCAGCCATTTAGGGAGTGAATCAGCAGATGGAAGACCCCTCTCTGTCTCTCCCTCGCTCTGTATATAACTCTACCTCTCAAATAAATGAAATCTTTTTAAAAAATTAAATTGCTAAATATTTGTCAGCATTGGTCACCTCCCTCTTCTCTTACCTCTCTCTCCCTCCCTCCTTCCCTCTATCTCCCTCTCCCTCTCCCTTTCCTTCTCCCTCTCTGACCACTCCAACTTTTGTAAGATAATATTATTTTTCTCTTGACCAAAACTATTATCTCCAAGGTCCCCAGGGTTGGATCTCCTTTATGCCACCGTGAACATACATGCCTTTATCCTTGCTCTGTAAGCCATCTGCAGCACTGACATGGGTTTCCTTCCGTGTCTGAACTCAACTCTGTTTTCCTGAGTTCTAAAATTTCACCTTCATTGGCCACCTGGATATGCACATATCCTGGAATCAGCATTCTCTGTTTCATTCCTTTTTGTTCTGTACTATGCACGATTTTACTTCATTTTTTCTTTTTTTAAGCTTTGTGCATTTATCTATTTGAAAGGCAGAGAAACAGTGAGGGACAGACAGAAAGTAAAATCTTCCATCTACTGGTTGACTCCTTAAATGACCACAACAGCCAGGTCTGTGCCAGGAACTCCATTTGGGATTCCCACGGTGGTGGTGGAGACCTAAGCGTTTGGGTTTTCTTTCACTGCTTTCCTCCCCAGAAGCTTTAGCAGGAGCTGAGTTGGAAGCACAACAGACACTGTGTGGAAAGCCAGTGTTGCAATCGGCAGCTTAACCCACTGTACCACAACACCAGCCCTCACCTCTATTTGTTTTCATCTTATCATGCACTGCCCCTTTGTGAAGAGCCTCAATTGCATCATTTTTGGCGACATTTCATCGCAAGTTCTGTAGACTGATGGCCATTTCCATCTCAAGCATACATCATCCTCAAACTGTCTTCATTTCCATATTTTTGACATTTTATGCATCACTCAAGCTCATACTCCCGGACTTATCTTGATTTATTTCGCCTTCTTATTCTCTCCCAATCTGTCAAAAGTCTTATATCTCTAAATGTGTTTTCTTTGCAAAATCAACCCCTCTTCATCTTCTGTTCCCATGGCTACCATTCTGGTGAAGGGATTTGTCATAGGATGCCAAACAATAACCATGCCCTGTCTCAACTCCCAAAACCAGGCCCTCTCCATTCAGAGTGAATGGCATCGGTCCTACCCTGGTAACCCGTTTCTTTGTATACGCAGCTTTAAAAGCTTTCACACTGATGGGATTTCAGTTTTAGAGCCTCAAAAGGAGATGCGGTTCGGAAGTTAATTTAGGAATCATTTTTTTTTTCCAACCCGCTTATTTTAGTCACGAAGAAACTTAAAACTAGCCGAGTTACGTGGTTTACCAGGGCTTGCCAGGCTGATCACTAGCAAACTACAATTTAGACCTCAAATCTATCAGTTGATTTTTCTGTATAATTGCATAATTTGATGTCAACAGCATAAATACCAATACCCTTAGACGAGTACACAAGGTGTTCTATGACAGATCTGTCAAAGTCTTCACCTGTGTTATTCAGTATCGTCAATATGGCCCATTCATTGGCTGTTAAACACACCCAGTGCAAGGCCATCTGTGTCTTTGCTCACCCAGCTCTTTTTGCCCATAAAAATCTTTTTTTTTTCCCTTTTAACTTTCATAACTCTTACCTCTGCTAAAACAGCTTCACACAAGTCCTGTTCCTCCATTAAAGCTTCCCATTGTCAGTACCATAGTCAATACCCACATGGTAATTATAATTTCCTCTTAGTTACTGTAATAACAGTTATGGTTTCTTTCTTAAATTTGGCACACATGTTGTTTTTTTTACTGAGAAATTCAGGACTTTTTCCCAGTATTTTGCCTTTTATTGCATAGCAACCTTGCTGTTTTAGGGCCTTCTTTTCATTCCCTGGAAAGACACTTTCCAGGACTCAAACTAGCAATGCTAGAACTTTTTATTACCAGGTTCTCCTTCTTCTAACAATTATAATCTTTGGATAAGTCGCATCTTACTGTCAATCCAAGAATAGAGACAAGAGAATAAAGGAGAAAAGAGACAGAGCTAGTTGGTTAAGTCAATCTCATCATCTCTACCTCTAGAAATATCACATTGAAACATATTTCTTTTGTTCTTAGCCCAAACTGATCTAGGTGCTTTTTATGGGCTGGGTAAAGCATTTAACTAAAACAATCCCTTGGTTCTCTGCTCCAATAAGACTTTGACATAAATGGGCGATGTCATCATGACTTACTTATACTTTTATCCTAAATGCTGAACACATTGGTATGCAAAGTAGCAGTTTAATAAAATTTATTGATAAATTCATTGCAATTTATACAGGTTTATGTTCTATACTTTGTTACTCCTTTTATCTTTCCATATTCTTTGGAATCTGCTAGAAATGCTTTTGAATAGGACCCCATACTACATGCTCTAATTCTATTAGTTGCAGACCAAATGAGCATGTGTGTTTATGTGGGTATACATATACTGTTTTAGAAGACAAATGTCACCTTGCGGCACCGGCACACCGGGTTCTACTCCCGGTCGGGGCACCTGATTCTGGCCTGGTTGCCCCTCTTCCAGGCCAGCTCTCTGCTGTGGCCAGGGAGTGCAGTGGAGGATGGCCCAAGTGCTTGGGCCCTGCACCCAATGGGAGACCAGGAGAAGCACCTGGCTCCTGCCATCGGATCAGCGCAGTGCGCCAGCCGCAGTGGCCATTGGAGGGTGAACCAACAACAAAGGAAGACCTTTCTCTGTTTTTCTCTCTCACTGTCCACTCTGCCTGCCAAAAAAAAAAAAAAAAGACAAATGCTTAGTGAGTTTTAGAGAATAAGCACTATGCTATCTGACAAATTCAGACCCCTGGGATTTCGCAAGACTCTGCACCAGGGTTTAATAAATGGGAAACCATGAATTTGGCATTAGAGAAGAGCCTCATGCTCTTCATATCCACTTTTCTCTTGGATGCCCCCTCTGTCTCTCCTACCCCAGAGAGCCTGATTGGGTAATCTGTATTCATACCCTAGACTTAAAACTGGTATTTTATACATGGAAACATATTGGGGTGGACATCTGGCCTATGGATTAAGATGCCAGTTAGGAGGCCAGTGTCTCATACTGGAGAACCTGTGTTCAATACCTGGCTCCACTCCTGACTTTAGCTTCCTGCTAATGCAGACTCTTGGAGGCAATGGTGATGGCTCAAGTGACTGGGTTCCTGCCACCCACGTGAGAGATTTGGATTGCATTCCCTTCTTTGGCCCCAGTCAGGAGTCACTGCAAGCATTTGGGGAGTGAATATCCATGTACAGTGGCACACTCCCTATGTCTATTGAGTGTTGTTTCTCTCTCTCTCTCCCTCTCTCCCTCTCTCTCTCTCCCTCCTCCTGCCTCTCAAAGTAATTAATTTTTAAAAACATATTGGTTTAAAATTATATAATATACAATTGTGTTTCTCCCTAAATGTCTAATCAGTAAAACAGTAGATGCCAATGTCTTCATAGGACAGAGAAAAAGAACATAACATATCCATTAGGATTCTCATAAAACTTTAAAAAGTTGATGGTTTGTGTTACTTTTTCTGCATATTGATACAAAGTAATATTACAAGTGAAACTCTCAGAAGAAATTGGATAATAGATCAAAACATTAGCAAAATTTCACAAGTTTAGACATGTATTTTACATCTAATACATATTCCATGCTCTTCTTCTTAGGAGATTCTTAATATTTTCTGTGAAACTGGGTGTCCCCCATTTTAGTAAAGTGCAGTATTAGATAAGATTCTGCCAGAAGATAGATAGATAGATAGATAGATAGATAGATAGATAGATAGATTTCAAGGAATTGGTTCACATAACTGTGGGAGTTGGCAAGTCCAAATCTTTAGGGCAGGTTGGTGGACTGAACACTCAGAGTAGACACAGGAATGAGCCTGAAGGCTGGAAACTCATGTCGGATGTCTGTTCCAGAATTCCTTTCTATTTGAGCAATGTCAGTCTTTGCTCTTAAGACTGTACACTGATTAGATGAAGTCCATTCATATCATTAAGGACAATCTGCTTTACTCAAATTTCTACTAATTTAAATGTTATTCTCTTAAAACGTCATTACAGAAATACCTAGACTCATGTTTGATCGACACTGGGCACCATAGTTTAAGTCTAACCAAGTTGGAAGATAAAATTAACCATCACATGTGCTTTGCTTAGAATAGAATCTGCACCTGATTCCAAGAATCATCTTGTGACTCAATCTTGTCCAATAAAGTCACCACATCCTTCTGGCTATGGGAATTGATTCAGAGGGGAGTAAGGAGGCAACTCAAGACACAACTAAGTACAGGCATTTTTGCTTAAAGTGTTAGTGAAAAGAAAGTTTAGATACTGAATGGGTTAGGAGCACTGAAGCCTAGGCTACAGCACTTCGAGGCTATTGTGTCAGCCAGGAAATTGACCCTATCTAAGAAGCAGAACTGAGTCAGAGAGAAGTCGGGCCTGATGACATTATTGTGGCCCTCTTTTCAGTTGCACCTGAACAAGACCCACCCATGGACCCTTTTACTGATACGAATGAATACACTCTTTTGCCAGTATCAATTTGGATTGCTTCTCTGTAACTTTAAAGTTGGGTTAGGCTTTACTGTGAGTTCAGGAAAGGAAACCCATTCAGATACACATACTGACTTATTCATAACTTCATTCTCAAGCACAAAATTTCCAAATAATATGTGGTTTTGATTATATATTGCTTACCATAAAAATACATGTGACTAAATGTAAGTAGTTTCCCTGATACGTATGTTTTAGAACAGTTCATCATTCTGTTTATATTTGCATAAGCTCTTCATGATGCAAAAAGATAGTTTCCTTTTGCTTTGCACTTGCCAAGCAATGCTTTAAAGAAACATATCATCGGAATTATTTGACATCCCAGGATAATAAGAACTTGCACTTCAGCATGTTCTGCAGTGTTAGGAGTTTCTATTTTCACATTTGCCGTGTGGTTGAGGAGAATGTTGTTAAAACATCTTTATGTATTGCTAGCTTGTTCATAATGTTCTCATGTCTAAAAATGCTTTTTTTTCTTCCTTATTCAGAAAAAAGTCTGTTTTCTTAACATATTTAACAATTAACATTTTTCAGTATAATGCACATATAAAAAGTAACTTTGTGGTTTCTAAAAGCTTTATTATGCTCTACCTCTGTTATCCTCATAAAATCACCACACTTTGGGTGGGGCAAAGAGTGTACATAATTTCAAATGGAGGGATTTGGGTTAGGAAGTATCAGTAACTTGTCTATGTTTATTTGTTTATAAATAAAATGATCAACAATATGATTCTTTTTTATCCTAAATTCTTTTTTAAAATTTTAATTCTGATTTCATTTTAATTTTCCTTCTTTTTTGAACTTCTAGCAATCATTTATGCATTTTATAAAATATTTATATAAGATAAAAATATAAAAAGTGAGGAGTCAATGAACTCTCAAATTCTGGTGCTGGGTGTTGGTCAGAATTGGTGGCTATTCCTCCATTGTCTAAATATACACATATATGAGGATTTTTTTAATATAACTATCTTAGCTCAGGCTACCATAAAAAATGGTCATACCCAATGCTAGGTGCTTTAAACAACAAAAAATGCTTTCTCCTGGTTCTATTGTTTATAAAGTCCAACTTCAAGGTACCAGTCAGGTAGGTTTCATTCTGTAAGCTCTTCTCTGAGCTTGTAGGGAGCCACCATCCTGCTATGTGCTCACTTGACCTCTTTGGAGATGCTCAGAGACAAAGACAGAGGCAGCAAGCCCACTGGACTTCATAAGGCCACTGATCTGTCATAAAGGCTCCACCCTTCTTTCCTCAATCCAATAACTTCCCAGAGGTACCATCTGCAAATATTATTGCTTTGAGGCTTGGAATTTCAAGATATAAGTTTTGGAGAAACGTCAATATTCAGTCCATAACAATAACACACACATTTTTTGTAAACTACGATAATAAATTGCATTTATAAAACATTCCCTGTTGGTAGAAGAGCAGTATGTTGTTAATTGAACAGATACATAGGAGGGTACTTCAGAATGTTCATGGAAAATATAATTAACTTACTTTGATGCAGAAGTACTTTGAAATGTATGCATTGCTTTTGAATGCTTACATGAACTTTTTGAAAATATCTCATATTAATCTGTCACATGGATTCCCTCAAACATAGCTTATTATAAATGTAGCTAAAATGAATATTATATGTACCACTATTCACTTCAGCTAGCAATTCTTATCAATACAAATAAAATACTAGTAGATATGAATATTTGATAATTGAAATAACATTGAGGGGCCACCGCTGTGGCACAGTAGCTTAATCCTCCTCCACCTGCAGCACCGGCATCCAATACAGGCGCTGGTTCTAGTGCTGGCTGCTCTTCCACCAAGCAAGCTCTCTGCTATGTCCTGGGAAAGCAGTGGAAGATGGCCCAAGTGCTTGGACCCCTGCACCCACATCAGAGACCCGGAAGAAGCTCCTGGTACCTGGCTCCTGGCTTCGGATTGGACCAGCTCAGGCCATTGCAGCCATCTGGGGAATGAACCAGCTGACACAGAACCTTTCTGTCTCTCCTTCTGTCTGTAACTCTACCTCTCAAAAAAAAAAAAAATTAAAAAAAAAAAAAACTCCACTTGAAATGTTGGCATCCCTGTTTGAGTCCCCTCTTCTCTGCCTGGGAAGTCCACCGACATCAGCCCAAGTACTTGAGTCTCTGCCATGTACGTGGGAGACCTAGATGGAGTTCCTGGCTTCTGGCTTCTGCCTGGTCCAGATCTGATCATAGTGACCATCTGGGGAATGAACCAGCAGATAGAAGATCCCCTTCTCTTTTTCTCTTTGTCTCTGTGTAATTTTTCCAAATGAATAAAAATAGAAAAATTTTTTTATTTTTTAAAAAAGAAAACAACCAAGATGAATCATGTATCTAAAAGTCTACACTAATCTGATTAAAATATGACCCAGTCATTCCACTCCTGGGAATTTCCCCAAAGGAAATGAAATCAGCATATAAAAGATTTATCTGTACTCCAGGTTTATAGCAGCTCAACTCACAATAGCTAAGATATGGAATCAACCTAGATATCCATCAACCAATGACTGAATAACAAAATGTGGTATATATGTACAATGGAATACTGTAAAATGGAGCTGTAAAAAAAGAATGAAATCCTGTCTTTCACAACAAAATGAATGCAATTGGAAACCATTATACTTATTGAAATAAGCCAGCATGTAAAAGACAATAGCATATGTTTTCCTTGATTTGGGGTAACTGTCACACAATACAAAGGAATGTAATGTATATGAGCAAAATGGACACTTTAACATTTGATTATTGTCTATAGCCCTTGTCTGTACTGAGGAATAGTGGCTTTTCTACTTACTACTTGTTGAATTCTTTATTTAGTTGAGGATGAAGCTTGGGATAATAAAGCAAATTCAAAGTATGCCATTAAAAATTTTAAAAGAAAAATAAGAAAGAGAAGAGGAGGGAGAATGGAAGGGAGGGAGGGAGAAAGGAAAGGGTAGGATGTATCAATATGCTCTAAAAACTGTAGTTATGAAATACATGAAATTTATTCACTTTATATAAATAAAAAAGAAAAATATATCATATAAAAATATACAGAAGAGGGCAAATCAGAGACAATATTTGAGAGGGTACTAAAATGCTAATTCAAGAGCAAGATCTGGAGATGAAGTGATCATGAGCCAACAAAATAAAAAAACCAGGGAGTGATTGTAAATGAGGAAGCTCTTCTTTGGGTAAATTCACGGTCTATACAGCATCTGAAAAAAGAGCTACATGCAAGAGAACTGGCATATCATCTCCAGTTCATCCTGGGAAGCCTTGTTCCCTGACACCAACCCATGCTGTATGTCACAGGTACATTCCTGTAGCAATGGTGGGCCATGGAGTATTGTGGCTTAATTAGGCACTGATTCATCTGATGAAGTCCCTGTGTTTTCATTAGTTGTATGGCTTGCAGCAATTTCTTCATGTGTGTAACAGAGAAGTATTCATCTCCACCTCATACTGTGAAGTTTAAACAATAAGACATAATTATGTCCCATACAACATAGTGAGGACTCACTAAAGATGAAGTATCTTTGTGATCATCATATAATTATTGAGCTTAAGAATCTGTATCTGGAAGAGAAGCTAGATGGTAGACTAGCAAGAGGGAGGTCTGCTCTAAGCTATGTGAGCTTAGCAGAGGAAAAAAAAGGTAGAGAAGTTACACTCTCAGGAAACAGTTGCAAGGCAAACTGCAGTGGGAGAGCCTGTGAAAGCAGAGGAAATGGCCTGGATCTAAGGGGAAGGCACAGACACACAGCAATGAGCATATAGCATGGAGCACAGAGCAAGAACACAATAGAGGAACCAGCAGCTCACCCTGGATAGCAAGATGAGGTCAGACCGCACCTGCCATGGCATCACTGTTGATACAGCTGCAGGGAGAGTCTAATAGACTGTACCATGTTTGAGTCTGGCCCAGAATCCTCAGGGGAGCTGGGCAACTGTTCACCAGAGGTGGGGGCCGGGAGAGGCACACCTCTCCACTTCTTCTCCTGCCACACCAGCACTCTGCAGCTAACTAGCTGGGAGAAGGCTGGCACAATTTCCAACATAAATAGGAGCAGTGGCTCCAGCTTCTCTTTACACATGCAGCAGCTAGTGGGGTCTATTGGTAGGAGCAACCACAGCAGTTTGAATCCACTGGTGGGGTCTATCCCCACCTTGACATTGGGCAACAACACTAGCTCCGCTGCACCCACTCAGCAACAGGCAGGGAGGGGGAGCCATCCCCACTAAAAGGAAGTGCCACCCATGGGGACTCTTGTACACACCCAGCACAATTCTGAAAGTAGTCGGGCTGCAGACAGCACCATGTACTGTGTTTGCTTAAAACCCAGGGATTCTACCAGAGGCAAAAATTCGAGTTCCCCATGAACTTTGACTCTGGCTGGGGGGATCAGACCCATTCTGCCCAGAATGAAACATACACAGGCAGTGGCTCTGGAAACCCCTCAACCTCTCTGTGGACAGGACAGCCTAGAGGAGCGCAGTAGTCTCTTGCATTCCTTGACTTTGGGAGCTCTGGGTGCTAAGACTGAAAATATTGTGACCACATGAGAGGGTGTAGGGTGTAGCTGGGGTTCTGTCAAACTCTGGCTGCACAGCCACACTCTCAGAACTCCTCAGTTGCTGGGGCTTCTCATTGCAGCTGGAACCACGCACACAGGGAGCTCTGCAAAGATCATTCATGCGGATGAATGTTGAACACATGGGTACTGACACCTAGGCATTGTTCAGCTTGAAGGCAAGGAAGTGAGGGAGTGAGTGATCACACCAGAATACCTGAACACGGCTCTCCTTCTGTTAAAAAGAAGAGAGCTACCACCTCCAACTTGGGTGATACCCTGGACACTCGCTTCAACCTGGAGCACTGAACAGAGCTCTCAGACCACACCCAGCACATACCTCTGGGTATTTGCTGAAAGAGCAGACACTCCACTAAGCCACACAGGCATAGTCCAAAGATAAAAGCCATCATAGAGAAAAAAAATACCTCCACAAATGTTAAAACATAAACACAGCTATTCAAGAACCAAGAATAAGGAAGACATGACTCCTCCAAAGGAACAGAACACTTCAATACTAGAATGTTAAGATGAAGAGATTGATGAAATGCTGGAAATGGAATTCAAAAGATTATTCATAGGATTACTCAGAAGCATTCAAAAGAAAATCCACAAACTAAAGAAAATCATATGTGACATGAATGAAAAATTTTCCCAAGAAATTGAGATTTTAGAGAGAAATCAAAATGAAATATTAGAAATGAAGAAATCACTCTCTCCCTTTTTCATTCTATCAGTTAGTATTAGCAGACACTAGTCTTGCTTGTGCGATCCCTTTGACTCTTAGACCTATCAGTGTGATCAATTGTGAGCTGAAATTGATCACTTGGACTAGTGAGATGGCCTTGGTACATGCCACCTTGATGGGATTGTATTGGAATCCCCTGGCACAATTCTAACTCCATCATTTGGGGCCGTTCCGATTGAGCATGTCCCAAATTGTACATCTCCTCCCTCTCTTATTCCCACTCTTATATTTCACAGAGATCACTTTTCAGTTAAAATTTAAACACCTAAGAATAATTGTGTGTTAATTACAGAGTTCAACCACTAGTACTAGGATAAAAAAAAAAATACTACCATGGATAAAGTATTACATTGTACAACAACAGTCAGCACAAGAGCTGATCGAGTCACTGTTTCTCATAGTGTCCATTTCACTTCTACAGGTTTCCCCTTTGGTGCTCAGTTAGTCATCGCCAAAACAGTATTATCATTTTGTGTCTCTATGCGAGGGCAAACCGTTGAAATCTTTACGTAATATGTACTAAATTGATCTTCTGTGTATAAAGAGAATTGAAAATGAATCTTGATGTGAACAGAAGGGGAGAGGGAGCGGGAAAGGGGAGGGTAGGGGGAGGGAGAGAAGTTGTGGGGGGGGGGGAGCCATTGTGATCCATAAGCTGTTCTTTGGAAATTTATATTCTTTAAATAAAAGCTTTATATAAAAAAAAAAAGAAATGAAGAAATCTATAGATCAACTTAAAAATGTGGTGGAAAGCCTCAACATCAGACTTGGCGAGGCAAAAGAAAGAATACCTGAATTAGAAAAATAAATCTTTGGAAATCCTACAATCAGAAACACAAGAAGGTAATAGAAAACTTAAAATCATTGTAGATTTATGGGAAACTATCAAACGACCCAACATAAGAGTCTTAGGAGTTCCTGAAGGTATGGAAACATAGAATGTACCAGCAGGCCTATTTAGTGAAATAATTACAGAAAAGTTCTGCAATTTGGAGAAAGAAAAGGACATATAAGTACAGGAAGCACATAGAACTCCTAATAGAGATGACCAGAAAATATCTTCATGACACCTTGTTGTCAAACTCTCCACAGTAAAACATGAAGAAAGATTCTAAAATATGTATGAGAGAAATGCCAGATTACTTTTAAAGGATCTCCAATTAGACTCACAGGTGACTTCTCATCAGAAACTCTATGGGCTAGAAGGGAATGCTGCGATACAGTCCAAGTATCCAAAGAAAAAACTGTCAACCCAGAATACTGTATCCTACAAAGCTCTCATTTATGAATGAAGATGAAATAAAGATCTTCAATAACAGAAATTGAAAGATTTCTTGCCACTAGTCCAGCCTTACAAAAAATGCTTAAGGATGTGCTACACACAGAAACACAGAAAGATAGCCAGCACTATGAAAGAACGACAAGGCAGAAAATCCCCCAGCAAAAATACAGATGAAAACTAAAGTAAAACATAGGAATATTTATAGATAAATGGCAGGGCCAGATCTTTACTTATCAACGGTCACCTTGAAAGTGCATGGCCTCAACTCTCCAGTTAAAAGAAATAGGCTGAATGGATTAAAAAGTAAGACCCAGCTATTGGCTGCCTACAAGAAATACATCTCACCAACAAAGATACACACAGACTGAAAGTGAAATGATGGAAAAAAGATATTCCATGCTACAGAAACCAAAAAAGATCTGGAGTTGCCATTCTAATATCAGACAAAATAGACTTCAACATAAAAACTGTTGAAAGAAATGAAGAGGGGCACTATGTAATGATTAAGGGATCAATTCTACAAGAAGATGTAACTAGCATAAATGTATATGCACCCCAACTACAGGGCACCTGGTTATTTAAAAGAAATGTCAAAAAATAAATAAAAGAAATGTTAATGGATCTAATTGGAGGTATAGACTCCAATGCAATAGTAATGGGGAACTTCAATACCTCACTTTCAGCAATGGACAACTCAACCAGACAGAAAATCAGCAAGGAATCAAGAGAGTTAATCAATACTATGGACCAAATGGACCTAACGGATATCTACAGAACCTTCCATCCCACAATGGCAGAATACACATTCTTCTCATCAGTGCATGGGAATGTCTCCAGGATAGACCTATGATAGGCCATAAAGAAAGTCTCAGAAAATTCAAAAAGACCACAATCATACCATGCATCTTCTTGGACCACATGGAAAACTGCAATTCAACAACTCAGGAATCTGTAGATCATATGAAAACACAAGGAGACTGAACAAAATGCTTTTGAATGAACAGTGAGTCATAGCAGAAATTTTAAAATTTCTGGAAACAAATGAAGATGACAATACAACATATCAAAATTTATGAGATATAGCAAAAGCAATGTTAAGAGGAAATGTTATATTAATCAATGCCAACGTGAAGAAATTGGAAAAGTACCAAATAAATGAGTTATCAATACACCTCAAGGACTTAGAAAAACAACAAACCAAACCCAAAATAAATAGGTGGAAAAAAATAATTAAAAGTAGGGAACAAATAAACAAAATCGAAACCAAAAACCAATACAAAAAAAAATCAGTGAAATGAAGAGCTTGTTTATTGAAAAAATAAACAAAATTCATACACCCTATGTGCAACTAACCACAAAAAAGAGGGAGAAGATCAATCAACAAAATCAGAGAAGAAAAAGAAAATGTAACAGACACCACAGAAATAAAGAGAATCATCAGAAATTACTACAAAGAGCTATATGCCAACAAAATGGGAAATCAAGAAAAAATGAATAGATTCCAGACACATACCATCTACCAAAATTGAGTCTTGAAGACAGAAAACCTAAACAGACCAATAACCAAGATGAAATTTTAATCAGTAATAAAGGCCATCCCAACAAAGAAAAGTCCAGGAGCAGATGACTTCACTGCTGAATTCTACCAGACATTAAAGAAGAAGTAATTCCACTTCTTGTCAAGCTATTCAAAACAACTGAAAAGGAGGTAATCTTCCCAAACCACTTATATGAAGCCTGCATTACCTTAATTCCTAAACCTGAAAAAGATGCAACTGAGAAACAGAGCTATAGACTAATATCCCTGATGAACATAGATGCAAAAATCCTCAACAATATATTATCCAGTTGAATTCAACAACACATTAGAAAGATCATTCACCAAGACCAAGTAGGATTTATTCCTGGTATGCAGGAATGCTTCAACATTTACAAATAAATCAATGTTATATATCACATTAATAACTGAAGAACAAAAACCATATGGTTATCTCAATAGATACCAAGAAAGCATTTGATAAAATAAAACATCCTTTCATGATGAAAACTCTAAGCAAATTGGGTATAGAAGGAACATTCCTCAACATAATCAAGGCAGTCTATGACAGACCCATGGCCAGCATCCTATTGAAGGAAGAAAAGCTAAAAGCATTCCCCCTAAGATCCGGAACCAGACAACGATGCTAATTCTTGCCATTGCTATTTAATACAGTACTAGAAGTTTAAGCCAGAGCAATTAGAAAAGAAAAAGCAATCAAAGAAATACAAACTGGAAAGGAGGAAATCAAACTATCCCTATTTGCAGATGATATGATCCTTTATATAGGGGATCAAAAAACTCCACTGAGAGACTATTGTAATTCATAAAAGAGTTTGGTAAAGTGGCAGCATATAAAATCAACATGGAAAAATCAATAGCCTTTGTATACACAGAAAATATCAAGGCTAGGAAAAAGCTATTAAGATCAGTTCATTCACAATAGCTCCAAAAAGAATCAAATACCTTGGAATAAATTTAACCAAGGATCTCAAAGATCTCTACAATGAAAATTACAAAACACTAAAGAAAGAAATCGAAAAAGACGGGGCTGGTGCTGTGGTGCAGTGGGTTAACGCCCTGGCCTGCAGTGCCGGCATCCCATACGGGCAGCGGTTCGAGACCCGGCTGCTCCACTTCCTATCCGGCTCTCTGCTGTGGCCTGGGAGAGCAGTGGAGGATGGCCCAGGTCCTTGAGTCCCTGCACTCGCGTGGGAGACCGGGAAGAATCCTGGTTCCTGGCTTCAAATCGGCACAGCTCCGGCGGTTGCGGCCATCTGGGGAGTGAACCATTGGATGGAGGACCCCTCTCTCTCTCTCTCTCTCTCTCCCTCCCTCCCTCCCTCCCTCTCCTCTCTCTGTGTAACTCTGACTTTCAAATAAAAAAAAAAAGATTAAAAAAAAGTTTAACAAAAAAAAGAAATAGAAAAAGACATTAAAAATAGGAAAAAAATTATCAATGTTCATGGATTGGAAGAACCAAAATCATCAAAATGTTCATACTACCAAAAGCCATTTAGAGATTCAATGTCATCCCAATCAAAATGCCAATACATTCTGTACAGATCTAGAAAAAAAAAGTGATGCTAAAATTCATATGGAAACACAAGAGACCCTGAATGGCTAAAGCAATCCTATACAACACAAATAAAGCTGGAGGTATCACAATACCTGATTTCAAGACAAACTCAGGGCAGTTATAATCAAAACAACTTAGTACTGGTACGAAAACACACTTATAGATCAATGGAATAGTAGAAACTTCAGAAATCACTTCATGCATCTACAACTAACTGATCTTTGACAAAGGGGCTAAAATCAATTCCTGGAGTGAAAATAGTCTCTTTAACAAATGGTGCTGGGGAAACTAGATCTCCACATGCAGAAGTATGAAACTAGACCCCTACCTTACATGTTACACAAAAATCCACTCAAAATGGATAAAAGACCTAAATCTACATCCTGATACCATTAAATCATTACAAAATAGTAGGAAAACTCTGAAAGACATTGGCATAGCCAAGACTCCTTGGAAAAGACCCTGTAAAAGAACAGGCGATCAAAGCCAAAATTGACAAACAGGACTACATCAAGCTGAGAAGCTTCTGTACTGTAAAAGAAACAATCAGCAAAGTGAAGAGTCAATCAACAGAACAGGAGAAAATATTTGTAAACTATGCAACTAATAAAGGATTAACATCCAGAATCTATAAAATACTGAAGAAATTCAACAACAAAACAAACAACCCAGTTAAGAAATGGGCAAAGGACTTGAACAGGCATTTTTGAAGAGAGGAAATTCAAATGGCCAACAGACACTTGAGAAAATCCTCAGGATCACTAGCAACCAGCGAAATGCAAATCAAAACTACCTCACTCCAGTCAGAATGGTCCACACGCAGAAATCAACAAATGACAAAAGCTGGTGAGGATGTGGGGGAAAAAAGTACACTGATACACTGTTGGTGGGAATGCAGCCAGAGTGGAAGACAGTATGGAAATACTCAGAAACCTGAATATAGATCTACCATAAAATCCAGCCATCCACTCCTGGGAATTTACCCAAACCAAAAGAAAGCAGTATATGAAAGAATTATCTGTCCCCCATGTTCATTGCAGCACAATTCACAATAGCCAAGAAATGGAATCAGCCCAGATATGCATCGGCTGATGACTGGATAAAGAAATTATGGTGTATATACACTATGGGGCACTACTATAGCTGTAAAAAAATGAATTCCTATCTTGCAACAAGATAGTCACAACTGGAAACCATTATGCTTAATGAAATTAGCCAGTCCTAAAAAAACAGATATCATATGTTTTCCCTGATCAGAGGTAATAGAGTACCTGAAATATAATGTACTGAAGTGAAATAGCCTTTTTGATAATCAATGATGGTTTATAGGTTTATAGCCCTTGTCTTTTTTGTTGAGGAACTATATTTTGTTTTGCTTTGCTTGATTTCTCTTCATACTATTTGTTGAACTCTTCTACTTAGGATAGCATTAACTATATGAGCATTAAGTGTACTAGAAAAAGATTATTGTAAAAATTAAGAGTAGGAATATGAGAAGGAGGGAGAGAAAGAGTTGGAGTGTGGATAGGAAGGAGGATGGGGGGATATAAAACTTGTAAAAAAAATCTATAGCTGCTGCCTCAAATATTATAAGATGCTTATGCACAGATAGTATAAGCATAGTAATTTATAACTTTTGTTAAATACAGCAGTGATCTTCTGAAAGATATTTTTCATCCTCTAATTAAGAAAAGGTGTTGATTTTTCTCTGTGGCCATTGTCCAATTAATTACAACTTGTCATTAATCAGTTTGTTTTGAAATGAGTAACACAGTTTGTTCAATGTACCAGCAGACCTTCTATTAATGCATACTCATTTAAAAAATGCTGCAGCAGTCAACCCATGCTGCCCAGAAAAAAATTCCATAGATAGGTGGCTTATACAATGAAAATGTATTTTATCTCATTTCTAGAGACTATAAAGACCTAATAAGGTCTGGCAGTGTTCTTTTTCTGCTAAGGAAAAGGTGTTACAGATGGCCAGCAGTGCCCACATGTGCCAGAGAAGAGAGAGAGAAAGAGAGAGGGAGAGGGAGACATCTTCTGCTAAGTCATAGTCCTATCTTATTAGGACCCTACCCTTAAGAATTCATTCAACTTTACTTCCTACACACTCCATATTCAGATACTGATACATAGGGCTTAAGGTTTCCACATGTGGAAACATCATTCAGTCATCATTCAGCATCATTCAGTTCATAGCAATAGCCAAGTCCAATTGGAGAGATATCATTGTAACTGACAGTCAGTGTGTTTCATGGTACTTGGGTTAGCAGAAGTCTAGGCATAATGCATGCAGCAAGCTCTTTTCCTTAATGATACTTGTTGGATCCTTGTAGTAGGATGAGAAAACACAAGACCAATGTGCCTGTTTTCAAGTAATCAGAAATACATTGGCGGCAAGGGGCTGTCTGTTATTTTGGAATGCCTACCATTAGAGACCTACTTAAAACATTGATGAACAAGGCTTTTTCATTCTAAAATAATAATAGCAGTAAGCCAAATTTGTTTGCAAAAACTATCAAGGAAGGTGAATTAAGTATATCACATTGTAGAAGGATGATACTACTCCCTTATAAAGCATTGTTTATTTTAGTCAAGCTGTTTATATTTAAATGAAATATATTGATTGAAATTAGGTTTTCATTTGGTGACTGAACCTGCACAAGATGTGCTGAATTCCATAATTCCTTTGCTGATCAGTAGTAGTCACCACAGTCAACGGTTTTTGTGATAATCTTCATTTAACAACAGAGAAGCCAATATGAAAAGTTGTCTGACTTATGATGAAATCATTTCAAATGCATGGAACAACGTATGAACTCACAAAAATCCAGTGTATTGACAATATCACATTCTATGTATGAAAACATACATAATCATAAATAAAACATGCATAAATTCAGTTGACCAAAGAAGTAGAATTTTTATAAAGATTTATTTAAAAGGTAGAGTTACAGAGATGCAGAGAGACAGAGACAGAGACAGAGACAGAGAGAGAGAGAGAGAGAGAGAGAGAGAGTCTTGTACCCGATGGTTCACTCCCCAAATGGCTACAACAGCTAGAGATGTGCCAATCTGAAGCCAGGAGCCTGGAGCTTCTTCCAGGTCTCCCACATGGATGCAGAGGCCCAGGGACTTGAGCCATCTTCTACTGCTTTCCCAGGCCATAGCAGAGAACTAGACCAGAAGTGGAACAGCTGGGGCTCAAATCAGCACCCATATGAGATACCTGCATTGCAGACAGCTGCTTTTCTCACTATATCACAGCTCTAGCCCTGAAGCAGAATTTTTTGGTAAGAAATCCAAGTCCTTTCATTGTCACTATCTGTATAGAGGATTTCAGTTTTATTTATTTATTTGAGAGGCAGAGGAATGCAGAAAGAAAGAGGCAAAAGGAAACAGAGAGATCTCTTATCCATGGGTTCACTCTCTGAAAAGACCAAAGTAGCCAGGACTGAGTTAGACTGAAGCTTGCAGTTGAGAACTCAATCAGGTCTCCTGGGTAGGAGTAGAGACCCAAGGGCTTGAGCCCTCATCAGTGCCTCCAGAATCTACACTAGAAGAGAGCTGGAATCTACATCAGAGCAAGAATCATACTCAGGCACTCTGAATGCAATGTCTGTGTCTTAACTGCTAGACCAAATGCTTGTCTCTAAAAGGTTTTATATTAATACATAATAGAGAGGGTTTAATAATTTTGTAGAACTCAGATAGATTTTTGAAAGATATTATGTTCGTGCTATCTCAAATAGTGACATTCAGCATGTTACAAGATGGGATGATCTGTGGCTAAAGGAAGGAATGACAGCCCCAGGTCAGTTAAACATCATCAAAATGAACACCAACCGCTTAGGAAACATGAACTCCTTAGGCATTGAGAAATAAATAGTGCTGGATTTGGTTACTTTGTCTCAGCTTCCCTCAAGCACTATGAAGATTAATTCAAAGGTTAACTGAATTTGTCTCCTAGTTTTACACAAGCAGGTACTTAAAGATCTAACTTATAGAGGAAAAACCATGCACTTCTGGAACTGTTGTTCACATTATTACTCTGTGGTTTGTCTTTGCTTTATGAATTTTGATGTCAATCGTATTATATTGATTTTTGCTCTTTTTTCAAGCCTTTAGGAGATACTCATGAAATGGCTTTAATTTCCTTTAAGTGACTTACTTAAAAATAACCCAAGCCATAATCACTTGTAGATTTTTATAGGAAAGTCCCTATCCTATTTCCTTTCCATGCATCCAAAAAATGATGAGAAATATACAACAAACTAATTTGCCATAGGTGTAAGTTTTGGTTACTCTGAAACAGTCATTTTTTTAGATTTATTTTATTTATTTGAAGTCAGTTACACAGAGAGGTAGAGACAGAGAGAGGTCTTCCATCTGCTGGTTCACCCCAGATGGCCACAATGGCCGGAGCTACACCAGTCTGAAGCCAGGAACCAGGAGCTTCTTCCAGGTCTCCCACGCAGGTGCAGGGCCCAAGGGCTTGGGCCTTCTTCTACTGCTATCCTAGACCATAGCAGAGAGCAAGATCGGAAGAGGAGCAGCCACGACTAGAAGCAGCATCCATATAGGATGCCGGCGCTTCAGGCCAGGGCTTTAACCCGCTGTGCCACAGCGCCAGCCCCTGAAACAGTCATTTTTAAAACATTTATTAAACTCAATTCTTTTCATCACATAATGCTTGTCTTCTTAAAAGCAGAAAATAATAAAATAAAAAACTGGTGTACTGCTTGTCTCTTGACCTGTGAGTAGTCTCGGTGAGCTAAGAAGTCATTTGCAGATGTCAAGTACAATGAAATCTTTATATACTGCAGGCAGATAAGGTGAAAGCCCACCAGTGTTTCTGAGTGTGATTAGAGTCAGGCATTTGGCACTGCTCACACTAATAATGGACACTTAGGAGAATGTGACTAAGAAGCTCATCTGGGACCCAGACAAGCACTTCCTAATCCTGGTCTCCTGGGTTATCATTCAAATATATTATTATTCAAGTGGCTAATGAGACAAGAAGAGCTCGAACTATAATTGACTTGTATTCTCCTGGGAAGTCAGCTCTGAGAGCAGATCTCAGTAAATTCCCCTAGGGTACTGCAGACAGAAAGCATTGTAATTAATTTACCAGTCAGGCCCAAAACATGAGTGAAAGAATTGCCTGATTCTCCCTTGACCAACTTCCAGACTCCAACTTCTCCAGGGAAAAACAAAACTACTTCTACAGATCCTGAAATATAGATGTAACTTGAGGTGTTAAACGAGCTTCTTTATATACGCGCGTGTACATATATTTCTCTGCTTTTCCTGAGACTACTGTGCAAAGAAAATAAAAGCACTTCCATACTGTAGTTCTAGATCTTATACAAATTCAGTTATATTGAGGACTATGATGTCTTTGTTGATGCTAATATAATCATATGATTTCCACCATATCCTAAAAACTGACAATTTACTTTAGATTTTTAATTTTTACTATTTTAATTTTTATGTATTTATTTGAGAGGCAGTCACACACACACACACACACAGAGAGAGAGAGAGAGAGAGAGAGAGAGAAAGTTCCCATGCACTGGTTCATTTCCCAAATGCCTGCAAAGACTCTGGGCAAGAGGCCAAAGCCAGGAGCCAGGAACTCCATCCAAGCTGCCCATGTGTGTGGCAGAAATTCAATAACTGGAATCATCACCATTGCTTTCCAAGGGTCTGCATTAGTAGGAAGCTGCAGTCAGGAGAAAGAGCCAGAAAACAAAGCAAGGCACTCTGATGTGGGAAAAGGGTGTTTTAACCACGTTGCTAAAAGCCCACTCCCTAAAATTTTCTTCCCAAACACCACTAAAATAATAGTAAATATAGATTTTTAAAGATATATACCACAATAAAAAAAGAAATAAAAGGAGATACCAAATGACACATTTGAACATGTCTGTGTGGACATTACAAAATAGTGGAAACCAACATAGTGGAACAAAGAAAATTGCAACTTCGACGCTTGGAGAGGGCTATCTTGATAAAAAAAAAAAAAGGGTGTAATTTCATCACAGAGTTTGAGCTACAAAGTGTTGGGAATACGCTACAGAGACTTAAGCCACCACCTGTGCTGCCAGCATCCGATATGAGCACTGACCCAGTCTTGGCTACTCCACTTCTGATCTGCTTCCAACATGCCTAGGAATGCTGTCGAAGATGGCCCAAGTGCTTGGTCCCTGCCACCCACGTGGGAGACTCTGCTGGAGTTCTGGGATCCTGACTCCAGCCTGAACCAGTCCCAGCCACTGCAGCCATTTGAGGAGTTAACCAGAGAATGGAAGATCCTTTTCTCTCTGTCTCTCTCTGTCACACTTTCAAATAAACAAACAAATCTTTAAAATATTTATTGGGGGAAGATATCTCCAAGATTAATGACAAGTCTGCTGTCTATGGAGTTAAGCTCCCAATCTGCTCACCAAATGACCCTATTTGTCCACTGACCTCCAAAGAGCGTAAAGTTCCACCATCTAGAGCTGAATGAGAGAAATCTCAGACCACCGCAGAAGTAGGAGTGTATCAGAAGGCAAGAGGCTAAGACTAGGGAAGCAAATGAATGATGGTGCTCTTCAGAGTCCTGCTCTGACACCACCTCTAGACTGACCACATCAAGACGGATACCACCTGCATAACTGCCACCGGTGGGAGAACCGTGAGAGCCCAGGAAAACAGGACACAGGACATTTGACCTTGGGATTTAGCAGTACCTAACTAAACACCTTACATTGAAGCCTGGAACTCTGAGATCTATAATCACACTCATGTGGCTGCAAATTGCCGCAGGTATGAACAAGTGGCCAAGAATCACCAGGCAGATAAGGAATGACTCCAAAATAGAAAATAGAAGCCAAGCTAAACAAGCAGAAGAAAAGTAACTAGAGGAGCCATAGAAGACATAACACTAAACTATAAAACTAATATTGAAAGGAGACAACCATGTGATATTTCATGCATGCCAAAAATATATAGGATATAATTAGAAGGCAGCAGACAACAAGAAGGAAAACTGTATGTCAGTATGATAGAAATTCTTAAAGTTCAGCAGATTCTGAAAATTTTAAGACAAATCTTCCCCCTTAGAAAAGCATACACATGTGCACACATACAGAAAACAGTAATAAAAAAAAAGAGACAGCAATACATTATGGGAGCAGAAAGGTAATAAAATTATAGAATCATTTCAGAGGGAATAATACTCAACTAAAAGAAGGTTTAGAAAGTGAGAGAAAATTATTACTTCCCAGATTTGACAATTTGCTGCTCTGATTATTGCTATGTAAACAAACAAACAAAAACAAAAAAAAACTTTGAGCACTCATTTTATCATATTCTTGTTTCAGAGTTCAAGAATTTGGACAGAGTTCATGATTTCTGGAGCCTCCCCTGGGAACTCTCAGTGACTCCAAGATAGGTTATGGGAATCACCTAGAGCCATCTTCACTCATCTCCCCGGCTACTGATGCTGCCTTTCACCTGGGACCGCAGCTGTAGCCGTAGGAGCTACATCTGGACTCTCCATGTGGCTCAGCCTTCCCCCCAAAACTGGGGCTTAAAAGGCAGTCAAATTTCTCACACATGAGTGCTCCAGCAAGCAATATGGAAACCAAGCCACAGTTAATGATGGTCGCCTGGCATCATCGCCAATAAATCCTATTGGGTATAAACAGGTCACTAAATCCAGTCCTGGTTCGAGCAGATGGAACGTAGACATCACTCTTGAGTGGAAGACCGTCAAAGATTTGCAGACCTATTTTTAAACTGCCACAGCTTCAACGTCAGACGAAAGGTTTAACATGAAGAATAAGAAATGCTCTACACTAATACACTGAGAGTAAAATTTCAAAACATTAATAATTATTAGAACTTTCCAAATTTTCCAAGAAGAGGAAAAATAACCAAATATAAAAGACAGAAAATACAAGTGATATGGATTTTCTGAAGGCTTCCACTAGAATCCAAAATGCTATATCAAGGCTTTCAAAGTTCTACAGAATTAATTAGTTTTTGACAAAAGGGACAAGAAAATTAAATTGTGAAAAATAGTATTTTTCACAAATGGTGCTAGAATAGTTACTCAAGCAAAAAAATAAAGTTGTACCTCTTTCTCATCCTAACTCACTCAAATGGGGCAGAGGACCTTAATATAAAAGATAAAGCTGTTAAACTGTTAGAAGAAAAATTTAGTGCAAATCTTTGTAATCTTGGGTTAGATAATAGTTTCTCAAATGTAGTATGTAGACAAATGCAACCAAATAAAAAAATAAATTAAAATTCACCAAAATTCAAAACTTCTGTTCATTGGAGGCAATTATCAAGAGAGTAAGACAAAATAGCAAAAATTCTTACACACTATATATCTAAGGGCATCAGAATATATAAAGAGCTCTTAGAACCCAACTGTAAGACACTTCAATTTTTAAAATTGGACAAAAGGATTGATTAACCATTTCTCCAAAGATAAACAAATGGCCCATAAATACACAAAAAATTTTCTGCACTATTAGTCATTATGGAACAGAAAACCACAAGCAATACCAGTTCTGGAGAAATATGAACCTGCATACACAGTAGGTGGGGACGTGAGCTGGCACAACCACTTCAGAAGATGGTTTTAGTGATTCCTCAGAAAGCAACATATAGATTTCCTTATGGTCCAGCAATTATATTTCTATACTTCCATTTACACATGAATTAAAAAATATTCACCTACACAAAACTGATATAAATGTTGCCACAGGCATTCTTGTAAGAATCAGTGGGGCCGGCACTGTGGCACAGGTTAATCCTCCACCTGCAGTGCTGGCATATCATAAGAGCACCAGTTCTAACCCTGGCTGCTTCTCTTCAGATCCAGCTCTCTCCTACAGCCTTGAAAAAGCAATAAAAGATGGCTCAAGTGCTTGGGCCCCCACATCCACATGAGAGACCTGGAGGAAACTCCTAGCTCATGGCTTTGGATAGTCCCAGCTCTGGCCATTGTGGCGATTTGGGGAGTGAACCAGTGGATAGAAGACCTTTCTCTCTGTCTCTCCTTCTCACTATCTGTAACTGTACTTCTCACTACCTCTCAAATAAATAAATAAAATATTTTTAAAAAATCAAAAAATGGAAACAGCTCAAATGCCGTCAGCCAATGAATAGATACACAAATGTGTTATATCAATACAGTGGAATATTTTTCAGCTATAAAAAGGCATAAAGTACTGATACACACTACAGCTTGGGTGAACCTTGAAAACATATGGAGTAGAAGGCCTAAAATTCACACTTTATGTGGTTCTGTTTGTATGAAATATCCTGAAAATGCAAATCCATGGGTATAGATAGGAGAGGAAGAGGTGACTGCTTAAAGGTATAGGATTTTTGTTGGAGAGGGAAGTAGGTGGTAAAAATATTCTGGAGTTAGAGAAATGTGATAGTTGAACCCTGTGATAGGACTTAGAGCAAAACACCTCAAATTGGTGAATTTTGTGGTGTGTGAATAATATCTCATTAAAAATGCACATGTATGTATTTTGAGATAAAATGGTTTAATATGCATCTGTATTCTCTTAATTGCCAAGGAAAGGATATGGGATGGTGAGAAACAAAGCAATGTTATTTTTTTTTCATTATAAGCTTTTGTGTACTATGACCTTTAATACTCTATGCACATTTATTTTTTAAACTTCATTAAACATTCTCATTGTAAATTGCTTTAGTACTATGATTACAGAATTGTGTTTTTTCAATTTTTATATCAACCCTTTATATATATATATATATATAGTATAATATATTACTCATTTTGCAAAAATTTCACATTGCTTAATAAATGTAGTTAGAGGGGCTAGCATTATGGCACAGCAAATAAAGTGGCCACCTGAGATGCCTGCATCCCGATGGGTACCAGATCAAGTCTTGACTGTTCCACTTCAAATCCAGCTCCCTGATAACATGCTGGGAAAGTGACAGAAAATGGCCCAAGTGCTTGGTCCCTTGCCAACCATGTGGGAGATCCAGAAGTTGTTCTTGGCTCCTGGCTTCAGCCTGGTCCAACCCTGGCCCCTGACCTTTACAGCCATTTGAGGAGGGAACCAGCAGCCAGAAGCGTGCTCGCGCTCTCTCTGTCTCTCTGTCTCTGTGTGTGTGTGTGTGTGTAACCCTGCCTTTCAAATTAAAAATAAAATAATAAAAATGTAGTTAGACAATAATTTCCAGTGTTAATTATAGCATTTCAAGGAGTGTGGAATTTAATTATGAAGTCCTTTCTAAAAAGTAGCACCAGTTATTGATCCCAACTACATACTGACTCACTATGCAGAGGAGGAAACCATTAGCTGTTGACATCCAGGATGCTTAAGTGTGTCATCTGTCCATTTAAATCAGCAATATCAGCTTCTTTTTTTTCTTTTGAGGCTTTCATAAAGCCTTACCATAATCCAAGGATTTCTCACAGACACTAGGAAGTAGGTCCTCCAAAATACAGAACTGTGTTCTCTGTTTTGTTCTATTTGATATGATGGAATCATCAGAGCAAACACATGTGCCATGTCTGTGACTGCAAGGCATTGTTGATGTACCAAGAAAGGAAGTGAATTGGATAAACACAAAAACCCACCATGACACCCAACGTAACTGTTTTCTAGGGACCAGGGATGAGGTACAAAATTCACACAATAACCATATCCCTGAAGAAAAGATTATTTTAATGCATGGGTTGCCTCAGTAGTATTCATATTTGGTTGAGAAGAGGTCACAATTGTTACATTTTTAACTGAAAATTATTCAGTTTATGTGTGGTTTCATCAGATTCCCCACATACTTAGAGTTTTCTGTTTGCTTGTTTTTCTGGCCATGAGTTTAACATAACATGGATCTGGATTCCTTCTCATATTAACTACCTCACTCCTGGAGTCCTTCCCAGTGCTCCTTATAAAATTTACTTGTTTAATTATGGAGGTTAGACCTTTGTCCCAGTGCCTGCCTAGGGATCAAACATATGTCTTTAAATACAGGGCTTTCAGATAACACAAATAGCAGGAAAGAATTAAAAATGGTATGCCCCACAGCCACACAAAGAACAGGAATGCAGACTTTAGCAGGTGCAAGTTGCAATATTGATGCTGAAGGAAGAGAGGAGAAAACCTCCACAGATAGCAGTCTCAGTGGGAATGGCTACTGGAGAGACCATGAATCAAAGAGCAATGTCAGAAAAATGGAGAACCCACAGAGCATCCACAGAAGAAAGGCCAGAGTGAGGACTGATGTGTCAAAATAACTGACATGTAAAAATAACTGGAAGTCTGCAAGGAAGCTTCCTTCTGCCAATAATAGGTCAAAACTTGACCTACAGTCATGTGTTAAAGTCCAAACAGAAATCACCAGGAGTCTTTCTATTAAAAAAATGCCTGAGATGGCCCAGAAAAACTTCGGTGGAAAGAAGCACTGCCCCTACTGGCATTTAGGGGTATGGCAAGCACTTAAAGGGATAAAGGGAATCTAGAATTCACCAACAGCACTGGCGACTGTATCACTCTCTGCACGCTGGAGCTGTTAGTAACTCATAATGGCTTTCCACACTCCCAAGTCACATTTCTTGTTGTGATTATGGACAGATAACCAAGCGTCCTAGGACATTTAAAAAATATGTTTAATGTGGGGGGGGGGGGTTGGTGCAGCAGTCAAAATGCCACGTGAGATGCCCACATCCCATACTGGAGTGCCTGGGTTTGAGTCCTGGCTGTGCTCACAATTCCAGCTTCCTGGTAATGCATAACCAGCTCCCAGCCCCACTGTCGCAGGCATTTGGAGAGTGAACCAGCAGATGGAAGGACCTTTCAATCTGGGTCTCTAACTGTTTGTTTTTAAATAAGAAAAAAAAAATCCATAAAATAGGAAAAAAAGCTTGATTGAACACTTTTTTCTTTTAAATTTCATGTTTTAATTAGATAACTTTTTCCTTTGTTTGTGATTTTTCTTTTATTGGTGTTTCCATGCTTCAGTGTAAGCTAAATATAAACACAATTGTGAGATATGCACTTACTTATCCTACTCAAAAAATATAAGATTGACCTTCTTTTAAAAAAAAAAACCAAAATGCTTAGAATGTCTTTGTCAAGGACTACATAAACAAATATAAAAAATTGCAACTTGTCAATTATCACATCAAATGTTGAGCTACTTATTCAACAGTAAAAAATGACTTCTAACAAAACTAAATAGCCCAAGGTAAAAGAATATTACTTCTACACATACTATCTTTGCATTCTGCAGAGTTCCAAGGCAAAGATTGCTCTTACTTTATTTTATTTTTTAAAAGATTTATTTATTTATTTGAAAGTCAGAGCTACACAGAGAGAGGAGAGGCAGAGAGAGAGAGAGAGAGAGAGAGAGAGAGAGAGAGAGAGAGAGAAGTCTTCCATCTGATGGCTCACTCCCCAATTGGCTGCAGCTGCACCGATCCGAAGCTAGGAGCCAGGAGCTTCTTCCCGGTCTCCCACACAGGTGCAGGGGCCCAAACACTTAGGCCATCTTCTACTGCTTTCCCAGGCCATAGATTGCTCTTACTTTATGATTTTAGGAAAGATGACCTGTAAGGCTGAAATATCAAAAAGGTTTTTATAAACTGTATTTTATGTTAATTTTATTTGAAAGGCAAAGACAGAGAGATCTCTCATCAGTTAAGTCCCCAAATGCCCACAATGGCTGAAGCTGGTCCACACTGAGTTCAGGAACCTGGAACTTGATCTGGTTTCTCTCATGTGGGGAGCAGGAACCCCAGCTATCACCTGCTGACTCCCAGTGTGTGTGTGAGCTGGTACCTAGAGCCAAAGCACAGCTGGGACTCAAACCCTGGCACTTTAATCTGGGATGCAGGTGTCCCCAGTCATGTCTTAACTACTGTACTCAACATAGTCTTTAAAATTAAAAAAAAAATGAGATATTATGAACATTTCCCTCAAATACTTGTGAAGATATTCTATTTGTAATACAGAAATACAAAGCTAAGACAAATACAATAGTGAAGTTGTTAGAACTTAAGTATATATTTGTAAAATTTTAAAAATTAAGAAGATGGGAAAATAAGTCAAGAAAATCTCCCAGGACAGATAACAAAAAAGAACAGGGGAAAAAATAAACATAGGAGGAAGCGGAGGATCAATTCAATAAATCTAGCACCTAATTAATGAGAATTCATTAGAAATACCATAACATAAAGAACCAATTCCTGGGGTTGGCATTGTGGCATAGTGGATGAAGCTGCCACCTGTGTTGCTGGCAACCCATAGAAGCACCAGTTTGAGTCCCAGGTACTCCACTTCCAATATGGTTCCCTGTTAATGGTCTTGGAAGGTAGTGGAAGATGCCCAAAGTACATGGGCCCTGCCACCCATGTGGGAGACCCAGATGGAGCCTCTGGCTTTGGCCTAGCCCAACCCTGCTGGTTGTGGCCATTTGGGAAGTGAAACAATGAACGGAAGACCTTTCTGTGACTCTGCCTTTCCAAAAAAGATAAATAAATCTTAAAAAAAAAAAAACAACTGGGGCCAGCGCCATGGCTCGCTATGTTAACCCTCTGCCTGTGGCACCTGCATCCCATATGGGCGCCTGTTCTAGCCCTGGCTGCTCCTCTGCTGTGGCCTGGGAAAGCAGTGGAAGATGGTCCAAGTGCTTGGGCCCTGCACCTGCCTGGGAGATCACGAAGAAGCACGTGGCTCCTGGCTCCTGGCTCCTGGCTCCTGGCTCCTGGCTCCTGGCTCCTGATCGGTGCAGCTCCAGCCTTTGTGGCCATTTGGAGAGTGAACCAATGGAAGGAAAACCTTTCTGTCTCTCTCTCTTACTGTCTGTAACTCTGTCAAATAAATAAATAAATAAATAATCTTAATAAAAAACATATCTTTATGTAAGAACTTCAAAAATTTGTGATAAATGGAATTGATAAGTTTTGGTGTAAAAATGTTTGAAATGCATGCATAGACTTATAATAACACGTTGTTTTCATGAATATTTTAAAAGTCTCTTGTTTTTATCTGTCTTGTTGATAGAACTTCCTTCAATTTCATACATTTCTCAAAAACTTTCTGCCCTCAAAATCAAACTCCTCTTATAAGTTTCAACTTTGCCCCCAAATCTGTTGCAGGAGCCTCCTCTTACAGGGTCATGTTCTGATCATCTCACACACAGGCAGTCACTTGAACCCACATCTTGGCTGAGTGGGCCTTGGCACCTGCTCATTGCCTATTCTTTGATTCTGCAATTTTTCTATCATCCCTTTCCAAAACAGCCCTAGATGATCTATTGTGGGAAAAAGAACATATTGATAGGGCCTTCTGCACAAATTTTGCAGAAATTCAGGATCTCCGCCAAGAAAAAAGACACAGGAAATTCATTTACATGGTCTAGATGGTGGGAGAACACCAGAGAGACTGACCCAGTTCTAGAGGCACCAATTTACATTTCATGGGCAAAGAAAGTTTAGGAGCTTGAACACAATGTCTTTAGGCCAAAAGATACTGGCTGTTCTTTGGCCCTGAGAGGATAGATTTATATTGCACAACAATGAGACAGAAGACTCAGCCAACTCCGTGTCTAAGAATCGCAATATTTTCTCCCCTTTGGATGGGGGGAGGTAGGAGGAGGCAGTGTATGTATATATGTAAGAAGAGAAAATCCACTGGTCTCTCTTTCTCACTGAGGACCTTGAAGTTTGTGTTTACAGGATGTTATGACTAGATTGCATCATATTGTCCAGGGATGAAGAGTTACAGAAGGACTGTCTGTTTTTTAAGTAAACGTCAATAATCTTTCTTCCACCTAGAAGACCTCATGTGCACGTTGAGAATAAAGTTAATAAAAGATGAGTGTTTAAAAAAACCAATGCTATCCTCACCCACTCAATGCTTAACTTCAGTCCTAACATTAACTCCAGAGATCAAAAACAAAAATTCTTGAATGCTAGTTTTTCTTATTAAGAAATTATTTATTTATTTGAAAAGCAGATACACAGATAAAGGGAGAGACAGAAAGAAAGAAATCTTCCATCTGCTAGTGCACTCCCTACATGGCCACAAAGGCCTCAGGCTGAGCCAGGCCAAAGCTGAGAGGCAGGAATTCCATTCAGATCTCCTACATGAGCGGCAGGAACCCAAGCGGTTGGGCCATCTTTTGTTGCTTTACCAGCTGCATGAGCAGGTAGCTGGATCAGAAGCAGAGCACCTGCATCCCAGCACTGGGGCATAGCCGATAAAGTTGCTTCCTGTGATACAGGCATCCCATGTGTGCCCCGGTTCAAGTCCTGGCTGCTCCACTTCTAATCCAGCTCCCTGCTAATTAGCCTTGAAAAGAAGATGGCTCAAGTACTTGGGCCCCTGGAAACCATGTGGGAGACCCAGAAGAAGCTCCTGGCTTCCACCTGACCCTGACTCAGATGACTGTTGCAGCCATCTGGGGAGTGACCCAGCAAATGGAAGATTCGCATTCTCTCTCTTTGCCTGTCTGTCTCTCACTCACTCACTCACTCTCTCTCTCTGTGTACTTTTCTCCCTCTCTCTAACTATGCTTTCAAATAAATAAATATTTTTAAAAAAGGAAAGCAGAGCAGTCAGAACTTGAACACACACTCTGATATGGGATGCCAGCATTGCAAGCAACAGTTTAACCCACTCTGAGTCTTGACTCAAGTCATCCCCAAATCCCTTTTCTCAAGGCAGCTATTCAAATATTTTGAGCATTATCTACAAATGTTAACTCTTACTCCAGGTACCTTCACCTAATAGTGATTGTGTAGGATAATCTTTCACTCAGCTTTCACTATTGCCTTTCCCACCCTTGTCTACTTATAGGTTTCAATGAATGGGGTATGGTTTCAATTGTCCAAGGTTGTGTTTTCCACTTGTGATATGAGCTGATCTTCCTCTACGTGCCCAAGCCTTTTCCCATCAGGAGTCCTCTGAATTCTGTAACCTCATGAGACCCTCCTCTATGAAGACCACAAATACCTTCTGTTTTTTTGTCCTTAATCTACCCTAAATCACCATCAGACAAATCCTCATTTCTTCCAAACTTCACCGGGAGACTTTGAAGATGCTGAAGACAGATGACCAGCATTTGCTTCCTCTGTACAAAGACTCAAAATAATAAACAAAAGTTGCATTTCAAGCTGAGCGCCCAAGGGAGAATGTTGGATGTTACCAAAGACGACCTGTAAGAACTCTGTAAGGCACAGAAACCTGGGATGACATCATGGAGACAGGAAGAAAGCAAACCAGCCTTTGCACCCCTGGCCTCGTGGCTGGGGAGAAATTCCACTGTAGGGCAAAGGATAAGAAGCAGGTAAGCCTCAGCAGAGCTCATCTGTGTGAGTGCCTTCCGCTGCCAATCCTAGCTGCAGGAGGACTCCACGGGCATCACAGATTAGGAGCCCAGAACAGGGAGCTTTGTAGAGAATTCACTGTAGATTTGCTTCAGAGAAAGAGCTCGCATTGTACCACCTCAACTCCCACTGTGGCAGTGTGGTACCACCTTCAGAAAGGAGTTGCTGTCAGAATTCACGTTGCCTAAGAGGGAAGAAGCCCCTGTACCTAAACAAGCGAAAATGATGACAGTCTCACAAATCCAACTAGACCCAGCCGGCAAAACAGTAACTCCAGCATTCCTTGCCCATGGAGCACTCTGCATGCAAAGTGACAGGAGTGCACACCAGCGGAGGAGCCTGCCCAGAGAACCCCAGAAGCAGGGGTACCAGCCCCCTTCAGACTTGAAGCTAGTCACCCACGTACACACTCTTCCTACCTGAAGCTTCGCATGCCAGGACTCCTGGCCAGGGCTCCCATGACCCCAGTCTGGTCTGCCTGCCAGCTCCATACCCACAGCTCTGGCCCCTGCCTTGGATGGAAGCTGGGAGCCTGTGTGCCTTGGACTACAGCAAAAGGAAGAGCAGGGTGACTACACTGCCCTGTACAACCAAAACCAAAGGTAAAGTAGCCTGCTAAATCATAACCCAAAGATGTATCTTCAGGAGAAAGCCATTTGACACAAAATCCATGATTTAAAACAGCAGAGACAAGGCAGGGCATGTTCAGGGTGGTATGGCCATAGCATTAAGCCTTTCTACTATAATGCAAACATTTTTTTAAAGATTTATTTATTTATGTGAAAGTCAGAGTTACACAGAAAGAGAGGAGAGGCAGAGAGAGAGAAGTCTTCCATCTGATGGTTCACTCCCCAATTGGTTGCAACAACTGGAACTGTGTCAATCCAAAGCCAGGAGCCAGGAGCTTCTTCCGGTTCTTCCATGCTGGAGCAGGAGCCCAAGGACCTAAGCCATCTTCTACTGCTTCCCCAGGCCACAGCAAGAGCTGGATCAGAAGTGGAGCAGCCGGGTCTCAAACCAGCACCCATATGGGATGCTGGCACTTCAGGCCAAGGCATTAACCCACTGTGCCACAGCACTGGCCCCTATAATGTAAACTTAAAATTTATTATCTCAAAAACTGAAAAAAAAAGAAAGAGAGAAGAAAGGCAAGTGGGTAGGAGAGAGGGTGAGGGAGTGAGGAAAGGAACATCATTATATTCAGAATTGTATCTGCAAAGCACATCGAATATTAATTTAAAAACTAATTAAAATTTAAAAAAATAAAACATGGAAAACATTTTTAAAAGGCAGCAGAAACAACTTATCTACAACATGCACAAATACCAGTGTAGACACAAGAAGCATGGCAAATCAGGACAATATTCTGTCTGCAGAGGAACACAGTAACTGATAACTGACTCCACTGGAAACAGATTGAGGAAATGCCTGACAATGAATTCAAAGATTCAAAAGCATAACTATAAAGATGCTCAAAGAGATGCAGAAGAATACAGATACCGTTAAGAAACTCGGGAAAATAATGCATGACATGAATGAGAAATTCACCAAAAAGATAAAGATTCTGAAAAAGATCCAAACAAACATGTTGGAAACAAAGAAGTCAATTAAATAAAATTTAAAAGAAATAGAGTTCAAGGCCTGAACAAGCCAACTGAAGGCTGGCATTGTGGCACAGTAGGTTTAGCTTCCTCCTGCAATGCTGTCGTACCATATAGGTGCCAATTCAAATCCCAGTAGCTCCACTTCTGATCCAGCTCCCTTTTAATGTGTCTGGGAATGCAGTGAAAGATTCCCTGACACCCATGTGGGAGATTAGGAAGAAGCTCCTGGCTTCTGGCTTTAGCCTGGCCCAGCCCTGGCCACTGTGGCCACTTGGGGAATGAACCAGCAGATCCAAGATCTTTCTCTCTGATTCTCCTTCTCTCTCACTGTAACTCTGCTATTCAAATAAACAAAGAAACAAATAAATCTTTGAAAAAGCAAAAATGGATCTGAACATAAGAATAGACCTTATGAAATATTCCAGGAAAACAAAAACAAACAATACACTGAAAATGAATGGAGACATCTTCTGAGACCTCTAGGATACCATTGAATGAACAACATTCACGAAGAAGAGAGAAATAAATCTGTAGTTAATCTAATCAATGAAATAATAGCTAAAAACTCCTCCAAACTGTACAGAGATATGGATGTCCGAATACAGGAGGCCTGTGGTGAAATGAGAAGGCCATGCCAAGATGGCCGCTAGCAAATGAGTGTCAGTTACTCAGGAATGGCTTCCAAACCCACCTGGCAATGGAACCTGCCTGGCAACAGGCTGTGATTGGATGGCTCTGGAAACCACATGACAACAGAGCCTGCCCGGCAACAGGCTCTGATTGGATGGCTTTGGAAACCACATGGCAACAGAGCCTGCCTGGCAACAGTCTGTGACTGAATGGTTTCAGATACTGCCTGGCAACAGGCTGTGATTGGTTAGGGCATAAACCGCCCCTTGACTGGATTAGCTGCCTCAGCTATTTAAGCTACTGTACCAACTGAAATAAACGAGTCTGCCAGCTGCTCACCTCTGGCCCACTTTCACCCGACTCCCGGGGTCTGTGTGCTAACTCTGCACCTCTTGCTCCCACCACGCTCCTTCTCTCAGGACGAATCTACTTCAATAGAGGCCCATAGGATCCCAAATAGACACAGCCAAAAAAAATTTTCACCTTGAGAAAGTCACCAAAAAATATACCCTGTAGAAAGGACAGTCTCTCCAGTAAATGCTGTGCAAACTGGATTTCCATACTCCACAGAGAGAAAATTTTATTCCCTGCCTCTCATGTTACATAAACATCAACCTAAAGTACATCACAGAGCTAAACTTAAGACCTGAAACTATGAAACCACTGTAAGAAAGCAGGAGAAAACCTTCAAGACACAGGTATAGGCAATAACTTATTAAATAAGACACCAAAAGCAGAGGCAACAAAAGCACAAATATACAAATGTAATTATATCAAACTAAGAAGGTTCTGCACAAAAATGAGAATGATACACATAACAAGATGAAAGGGGAGAGATAATTTCAACATACACACACAAGAGATTAACATCCAGAATATATAAGGAACTTAAAGAATTTAATCGGGGGCCAGCGCCATGGTAGAGTAGGTTAATCCTCCATCTGTGGAGCTGGCATTCCATATGGGCGCTGGTTCTAGTCCCAGCTGCTCCTCTTCCAGTCCAGTTATGGCCTGGGAAAGCAGTGGAAGATGCCCCAAGTCCTTGGGCCCCTGCACCCACGTGGGAGACCTGGAGGAAGTGCCTGGCTCCTGGCTTCAGATCCGGCCATTGCAAGCCATCTGGGGACGAACCAGCAGAGGGAGGAACTTTCTCTCTGTCTCTCCCTCTCACTGTCTATAACTCTACCTCTCAAATAAAATGAATAATAAAATCTTTTTTAAAAAAGAACTTAACAACATTCCAACAATCCAGTTAAGAAATCAGCAAATGGTCCGGCGCCACGGCTCAATAAGCTAATCTTCCGCCTTGCAGCGCCGGCACACCAGGTTCTAGTCCCGGTCAGGGCACCGGATTCTGTCCCAGTTGCCCCTCTTCTAGGCCAGCTCTCTGCTGTGGCCCGGGAGAACAGAGGACGGCCCAGGTTCTTGGGCCCTGCACCCCATGGGAGACCAGGAGAAGCACCTGGCTCCTGTCTTTGGATCAGCACGGTGCACCGGCCGCAGTGCGCTGGCCGTGGCGGCCATTGGAGGGTGAACCAATAGCAAAAGGAAGACCTGTCTCTCTCTCTCTCTCACTGTCCACTCTGCCTGTCAAAAAAAAGGAAGAAATCAGCAAATGATCTGAATAAGCTTTTCTCAAGAAAAATACAAACTTCAAAAATACGAAAGAACACTCAATATCAATAGCTGTCAATGAAATACAAATCAAAACTACAGTGACATATTGTCTAACTCCAGATAGAATGGCTTTATTAAAATGACAAAAAACAAATGCTGAAAAGAATGCTGAGAAAACAAATCTTTCATTAACTCTTGGTGGGAATTGTAAATTAGTACAGCCATGGTGGAGAACAGCAGGGAGGAGACACCTACACTCCCACACCCATTGCAACGCTAATCATGAGAGCCAAGATGTAGAATCAACCTATGTGCCCTTCAGTGGATGAATGAAGAAAGAAAACGTGGGATTTATCACAGTGGAATATTGTTCAGCTGTGAAAAAAATGAAATTTTCACATTTGTAGCAAAACAGATGGAACTGGAGATGGCCGTGTTAACTGAATTAAATCAATACAGAAAGACAAAACGACACGTTCTCTGTCATGTGGAGATCATTATGTCAGACTAAGAAGGTTTATTAAAAAGTCATCTGAATTTAGGCTTGTGATTTCTAGACACAGAGGAGGATGGGAAGATAAAGCGTAAAAGGAGGTTGGACAAAGTGTACCAAAACACAATGACATAAAAGTAATGGGTCTGGTGACCCCAGCAGAGCGAGGCAACTACAGGTTAGAATATGCATTACATTCCCCGTGTATAACTGTAGGACAGGAGCTACTAATTTGCAAACATGGAAGGAGGGTTGGAAGGTAGAGATTCTGATTGCCTGATTTGGTCAGTTTATGCTGTGTGTATCTGTTGAAATAATATACTCTGGGACCGACTGGCATTGTGGGTTAAGCCACTGCCTGTGATGCTGGTATCCCTTATCCATGCCAGGTGAAGTTCCTGCTGCTCCACTTCCCATCCAGCTCCCTGTTATTGGCCAGGGGAAAGCAGCAGAAAATAGCTCAAGTGTTTGGGCCTCTGTCCTCATGTGGGAGACTCAGCTGGAGTTCCTGGCTCCTGGCTTCAGCCTGGCCCAGCCTTGGCTGTTATGGCCATCTGGGGAGCGAACCAGCAGATATAAAACCTCTCTTTCTCTCTCTCTGTCATCTCCTTCTCTATCTCTATCCCTTTCTCTTCCTCTTCTCTGTTTCTCTGACTTTCAAGTAAAATAAATAACTCTTAAAAAAAAAAACACACTTGGCCACTAAAAGGTGTATAAGAATTACGTGTTAATGAGAAATTTTAAAAATTCAATAAAAAACTTATTTGGAAAGTAGGAACTTCGTGACACCTCACTTACTTCTCAGTACGCTGCAGTCTGTCTTCTCGGCCACGACAATGGCGGTAGTAACTTCTAATCGCCTAAATAAGGACTAACTTTGGTTTAAACTTCTTTGATTTCTCTGTGACATTTTCTTTTTTAGGTCAGTCCATTCTTGAAAAAAGGTTTCACCCTTGACAACCAAAACAATGCTTTTTTCCAGTCTTCATACTGCCATTATCCTTCTGGCTTCTCCTAAGTACACTGCATTTACCACTTCTGGCCGGTCCATGCTGTCCCTGAAATCAAGCATCATTCTAATAGCACCTGTGAATCAGTGACCTCTCTCTCTTCTCTACTGGGCTCAGCTCCTAGGAGAAACTTCTATTTAGAAACTTAATCCTTGGGAATCTAAATTCAATTAAGGAGTCAAAGCTTCATCACAGAACTATTTGCTAAAACAAATGACTGCATATCACTAAGTCTCAACTGGAAAGGTAACACTCCAAGTCTGAATCGGAGAGGAAAAAATAAAATACACCATTGTTTAATGTTTTTCAGAGCTCAGTGGAGCAAAGCAACAGTTATGGAGTATGTCCCAGGGGAATATGCAGTGTCCCTAAAGATGCTCAAAAGTTTACTTTTGGACAAATCAGACATTAAGGATTTTGATAGATCCAAGCATTGTTAATTATTGCATCTTCTCTCCAAATTGGTTTTAGCTAACCATTTTTTGTCCTAAGTTGATTTGTATTGAGATAGTATAGAAAACACTCCCAGGATGACTGCCATAGTATTTAATTTAAAGATGTTGAAAGTGAGAAATAGATGACTTCAAATAATCATAGAATCCTCAAATTATTAAAAAGAAAAAATATAATTGTGCCAAAATTTGAAATGCCTATTTCACCTCATATCTACCAACTTTTCTGTTAAAAATGTTTCCATAAGATATATTCTTCATCTGATGTCTCCAATTAATGGCCTTAAGCTTATATATGACAAATGAATTCTGTACTTAGCTTTAAATGTTCTATCACAGAAGCACATTAAGTCACTTGTGCTTAGATCACAAGGGAACTTGTAAATTCAAAGCACAATATTAAAGAACAGAGAATATCAAAACATTATATTTCATCAAAATGACCTAAGGCCCCACAGTTCTCACCAAGATTTCATTCTCACTTAATGAGTACATTTGCATTTAGATTTGTAACGTCTTCATTAGAAAGATGAAAAATAAATTATTAAAATATTTCCAAATACAAAAAATTTCAGAATAATTGGAGGCAGTGGCACAGAGTGGAAAGAATATTGACATGGAAGTTGTTAAATATGAATGGAATCTCATCTTGATTTTGGTACTGATGAACTGGAAAAGATGTTTCACATAAGCCTCAGGGTTTTAATTTATTTATCTGTAAAAAGTTTTGCTGTTAAATCATATTATTTCTAGCGTAAAACTAGCATGCCATAATTTGGCCTAGTTTTATCATTTTTATTTTTTGAATTTGTCTTTACAGATTTATTTGAAAGGCAGGTTTACAGAAAGAGACAGGGAGACACTAGAAGATAGATCTATCTGCTGGTTCACTCCACAGATGGCCGCAACTGCCAGGACTGGGCCATGCCAAACCCAGAAGCCAGGAACTTCTTCTTAGTCTCCCACGTGAGGGCAAGGGCCCAAGCATTGGAGCCATATTCCTCTTCTTTCTTAAGCACGTTAGCAGGGAACTGAATGGGAAATGGAGCAGCAGGATTTTGAACATAAACCCATATGGGTTGCCAGCATTGCAGACTGTGGCTAAACTCACTGCACCACAATGTTAGCCCCTAATTTTTTCATTTTTGATCACTGATTGGTGATTGACAAATACTAAGGTTAACTTTGTAGCTAAATACACCAAGTGTCACTGCTTATTTAGAAATTAAACTCAGTTTATCAGAAAATGGTTCCACTCTTGAAGGGCATTACCAAGGAAATGGGTGTATCTTCTTTGCAAAATGTACATTGAAAGTAGAATCAAGGGTCCGGCATTGTGGTACACCAGGTTAAGCCTCTACTTGAGACCCCTGCATCCCATATTAAAGGGCCTGTTAGAGTCTCTCTGCCACTATGCTTCTGATCCAGTGCTCTGTGATGTGCCTGGGAAGCAGCAGATGATGGCTCAAATGCTCAAACTTCTGTCACTCAGGTAGGAGACTAGGATGGGTTTACTAGCTCCTGGCTTCGGTTTAGTTTAACCCTGATTGATGCTGTCATTTGAAGAGTGAGCCAGTGACTGAAGATCTCTCTCTCTCATTTTAGCTTTTAAATAAATAAATAAATCTTTTTTAAAAGTAAAGTAGGGGGGAAGCCATTATAATCCATAAGCTGTACTTTGGAAATTTATATTCATTAAATAAAAGCTTTAAAAAAAAAGTAAAGTAGTATTTATATATTTTAGCCAACTATATGAAATAAAATAGTAACATTTTTAAATTATCATAATAAATAATACTTCTCTCATTTGCCTGTATCTATAACTTGAATAAAAATAATTAATGTAATTAATGTTTATTCTTATTCCTAAAGCAATGGATCCATATCAGAAAAGAAATTTCCAGTCATTCTAGTTGATAAATTCAGTACCAGCTTCTTTGTTACATATAAAAAAGAGGATTTATGAGTGTATTTCATAAAGTTCATGGAAAATCTTTATTACGACAAAACTATGCATGGATTTCAAAATTTCTTGCTCCAGAATAAACATATCTTAGTCCCATTTTCTATAAACATTTTGAAATATAAGTTTCCTGTTTTCACTGAAAAATATAGAATATGAACTTAAATACTTTTGAATAAAATAAGGAATTCCAGATGCTCTTTTGCAAATTCACTAATACACATGAAGATGAACAAAGTAACAGTACACTCTCAATATGATCTCATAATTTGTAGTTGCCATTGTAGGCTGTGATTTTGTGTCTGCAAAGAGCAATGCCATCTTTTCTCATGAATTGCATTTCATTCAATTGTACTTCATTTACAGTTCTGAACATTTCCTCCTCCCCAAAACCAACCTTTAATAGCTGCTCTGTCTTTCTAATTTATGGATGCACCTTAATTGATTTAGTATTTCAGTATTATTGAATATTTACATTAGTTTCTAATATTTTACTTTTATAATTCTTTCATTAATAAATATATTTTAGTCCTATATGCAATAAGGTCTGATAGTTATTATATTCACCTACAAAATCTTCATTTGACAAATTCTCTATTTTTTTTTTTAAGTTTTTTTTTTAATTTGAAAGGCAGAGTTACAGAGAGAGAATCTTCCATTCAGTGGCTCACTCCCCAAATGGTCTCAATGGCCAGGACTAGACCAGGCTGAAACCAGGATCCTGGAACTCCATCTGGGTCAAAGGGGATCCAAGTACCTAGGCCATCCTGTGCAATCTTCCCAGACACATTATCATGGTGCTAGATAAGAGGTAAAGGAACTGGGACTTGAACATGTGCTCATATGGGATTCCAACATCACAGACAGTGGCTTAACCTGCTGTGCTTCACAATGCCAGTCCCATGGTCTCAACATTTATCCAAAAAAATTCTGAAAACAAAAAATGTTAGGCCTAGCAGTTATGACACCAGTAGGAATGCAGGCATCCCGCATGAGAGGGCCAGGGTTCAAGTCCTGGCTTCATTCCTGATTCCAGCTTCCTGCTAATGTGCAGTAGATGGGTTTCTAGCACCCTTATGGGAGACCTGGATTGAGTTCCCAGTTCCTGGATTCTGCCTAGCCATCACTATCTGTTTCTTTCTTTTTTCTCTCTCTCTTTCCTGAAATAAATAATTTTTTAAAAATCACCTCAAACTTTTTGAAATACTAAAATATTCATGTGTTCTGATATAAATATCAGTTAATTTTATAACCCTGACATATCTTGAGGAGAGAATATAAGACTCATAATTTTCACTTGCTTAACATTCAAACACATTCTTGCATATGCATATGCCATCTATAATTTACTGTCTTTGAAAATATTGGATCTAAACCAGATAGGTAAAATATTTAAATATTTCATTTTGTAATAATTTCATTCCTTGGATAGTTGCTATTCCAATAAAAAACTAAGTGGATCATTAGTCACAGAATGCCCTGAGAATCTATGTACATTTTTAGTAATTTATTATTGAATTATTAATTTATGTCACATATTGTAGAGTTCTCATACATCTCCCCATCTATCTTTAATGTCAGTCCTCACACACATCTTTACCCACCTAGCTCCCTCATTAGCAAAATATATTTTCTCTGCATATTGCTAGCCTCAGCTCCTTTTTTTATTTTTTATTTTTCCTATTCTGTAAGCCTTCTTTGTTTTTCATTAACTTGTTTGTTAGGAGGAAGATAGATGGGCCAGAAAGACAGACAGAGCTCCCTCTGCTGGTTTACTCCCAGGATGTCTGCAATTACTGGGGCTAAGCTAGGCTGAAGCTGAGAGCCAAGAACCCAATCCAGGTCTCCCATGTGAATGGCAAGGAGTCAACTACTTGAACCACCAGCTGATCCCTCCCAGGATGCACATTATTTGGAAGGTGGAATCAGAAGCCAGATCTAGGAGTCCAACTCAGGCACTCCAGTATGGGATGCAGGCATCCCTGTTGGCATCTCACCTGCTGCACCAGACACCTACCTTCTCCATTTTTATTCTCAAGAGGATTCTGCCATCTTTTCTGATCGCAGCTCACACCTTCAACATCTGTTATTGCTCTCATCATGCTGCGTAGTAAACTGTCTCTCCCTTACGTTCTCTTGCAATATACAATGTCCTTAAAATCAGGGTTCATGTTGAATATTTATCTGTATCACCCAAGCATTTAGCAACTTAGCATTTCTGTACTTACCACTTAGTTCATCTTTACATTTTTCACACCTAGCATAATTTCTGGCTTAGCTCTGACAGTGAATAAAGGAATCCACAGATATTCTAAGGGTATCTAATGAAGGATTGTGTTTGTAATTTCTTGTGTTCTTCTAACTTCAAGTTTGGAGAAGATTTTTACCACCGAGAATATCCCTTGAGATGTGGTTGTTTCCTTTTTATCTTACTTCATAAACCTAGTTCTCAAAAATATATTCAGAAAAAAATGTAAAATGATTATTGGCGATCTCACAGAATGATATTTTTAAAAATCCATCCTTGGCACAGAGAAAATTGTGATCACAACCTGTCACCATTCTAAACATCATTTTTATGGTTGTGAATAAAATATATTTGGTGGGGAATAATTTTAGAAAGAAAAAACTCATTATCACCCTGATTTCTTAAATAGCAGTGAAAAATTCCCTCTGCTATCACTGTCTATGAAGGTTACCCATAGAATGTACTTGGATCTATTGTATGTGATAGGAATATTTTTATTTGTAAGTTAACGACCATGATAACTGCACACAGTAAAAATTCAAAATATGCCTCTTTTTTAAAAATTACAAATTTTAACTTAAGGAAAGCCTAGAAAATATTGAAGGAACAAAACCTGTGCATTTAACTCCCTGGTGAATGTTTGTTCTATTTTAGTGAAGCCATATAATTTTGGGAGGAAAATTATCATGCAAAAGTGCTTAGTCTTAGAAGAATTCATGAAGAATATGAAAGTGAAGATGAAGGCAGAGATACAGGTTTGCCCACTCCTTTTCCTGCTTACACACAATGTTTGGCCTCTAACCTTGGCCTCTCCACCACGTCTGTCAAGATGTTTTCCGTAACTAACAAAGCCAGACCCCTGTAGAAAGTTTTCATTTTGGTAAGGGACTTTGGAAGAGGAAGTGTCATCAAGACCTCACAAGGACATGTCTCTAATTGCAAAATTTCAACCTAAGTTTGGGTTTTTAAATGGTGGGAGGTATTTGGAGAGGATCTTGTTATTCTTCCTGAAGCACGTTTTGTAGCTCTCAATATACTTGGGCTAAATCATAAATTGACCATTTGTGGGAAAATTCTCCCTCAAATAATATTCCCTTTCTCTGCAAAATATTATTCCCCCTTTGTTTTGAACTGGCTGGAACTGATGACAGAGAAAAAGGCAAATGGAATTGGACAAATGTTGGAAAATAATAATGTTGCATAATTTTAGCAGTCTAGTTTTTAAAATCTTACAGAATCAGGATATATATTGATCATCAAAAAGAACTGGTATACACAATATTAACATTCTGTTTGAGTTTTTTGATAATCAATCATTGAGTGATGTCAATTAACAGAAAAAAAGCCTAAAATCCAGTTAGTTTGCTCCAAATTCCATATTCTTCCTCCCACCACCATAGGAAAAAAAAAAAAGATTTCATGCAAAACAATAAATAAGTCCTCAGTCAACAATGAAAAATTTCACTCATCCTTACACATGCAGCTGCAAAGATTTAAATGAAGAAATAAGCCACACAGGCTAGACCCCATTTTAAAAGCAAAAGCCCTGCCAGCCCTTAAAATATTATAAAGTCTCATTCCATAGCCACAAGACAGTAGGGTTTCATGACAACCCGTAAGGCAAAATGTTTCAAGAGCAGTCATGAACCCAGAGTCTGGGTCTTAAAGAAGGCAAACAGTTGAGTTTGAATATGACACTGGGGAAGAGGGACCTTTGTTTAACTATATAGCCTAGGATATCTTGGATTTATTTCTCCCTGAAAGAACTTAATTGTAAGGGCCGGTGCTGTGGTGCAGGGGGTTAACGCCCTGGCCTGAAGCGCTGGCATCCCTTACTGATGGTGGTTCAAGACCTGGCTGCTCCACTTCCGATCCAGCTGTCTGCTATGGCCTGGGAAAGCAGTAGAAGATGGCTCAAGTCCTTGGCATATTTTTAAAAGAGAGTAATTCATGGGAATGGAGGCACAGCTCCGGCCATTGCAGCAAAATTGGGGAGTGAACCATTGGATGGAAGACCTCTTTCTGTGTGTGTGTAACTCTGACTTTCAAATAAATAAATAAATCTTAAAAAATAAAAAGAATTGTAATTTCAGATCCCCTACTCACTACTGCAGAGACTCCTACAACATTACATACTTCACCTAAGTAGGAAGGCGATCAACAAATGACACCAAGAAGAAGAACCAAATGCTCAGACACAACCTTAGAGCTATTTATCTCAAACTCCATTGATATTTCACTTCACTTTCACATTTTGCATTTGATTTCACTGTCCATTCTGGAAGAGGCATGAACCAAAACTCAAAATTTATCTGAAAGCTACCTCAATTTTCCTTGGCATTTTGAAAATTACAGAGTTGAAGGGTGTGGAGAGTAATCTCTTTAGAGCATTTTAGAGTAGGAAAAAGCTGCATTCCAAAAGTGATACTGTAGAATTCAAAGCAATAAAGTTCTGTGTAAATAATTTAATAAGTCATCATAAATTTTGACTGAAGAATTCAGAAAAAGAAAATATATCCCATTTTCCATGTACAAGATAAAGTACTGAAATGTATGCCAGATTCATTTATGGCAAATGATTCCCTGGGAGGCGATGTATATTACTAATATGTGCACACGAAGAATCAATGCATCATCCCAGACTGTAAGAACAACAATCGTTTCAACCACCAGAGGGCAGAAATAAAGCGACAGTGTTTAAGAATCTCAAGAGTCTGCTTTTACTCAGGAAAAACTAACTCCAGTCTCCATCTGATTTTATTTTTAGTTGAACAGACATGAAAATACCTTGTGGCAAAATTCCATTGTGTGTTAAATAGGAAAATTATTTTGATTGATAATTTTCCATTTGACTGGTCTGCCAATTCATTATTTTTCCAATGGTTACGGTTTGTACTCTTTACAAAGAACTATTTTGAGAAACAAGCTACAACCAGATTTGGGCAATCCAAGAACTCACATCCAATCAGCCTGTCTTTGGGGAAGGCATCCTAAGTCAGTCTCATCTGTATTCAAACACGCACATTCTTCTTGCTTCACTTTCCCAACCTTTATCTTTCTCATTTGTTTAAACCTAATCTATTGTGATGCACCTCTGAACTCCAGAAGTTTAGCTCAGCATATGTCATTCTGTCCTAGGTCTTGATCTCCAACACTGATACCATGGGTATAAATTTTATTTTCTAAGCTCATTTTGATGTATTAGGTAGTGAAATAATCATAAAAACAATAATAGTGATAAAAGGAAATGTTCATATAAACAGATATGAACGACGTTTGATTCTAGTGTCCTGGAATTACTCTTTTCAATGGTGCAAGGACTCTGATTTTTATTTTTTTCATTTTTTTTTTTGAAAGGCAGAGAGACGCACAGAGAGAAGCTGACAAAAGACGGAGTTCTTAATCATGGTATACTACCCAAATGCCTCCATCAGCTGAGGATGGCCCATGCAGAAGTCAGCAACCCAGAACTCAATCTGAGTCTCCTGCTGCTTCCCAGAGTGTACGTTAGAAGAAAGCTGGAATCAGAAGCTGAGCTGGGTCACAAACCCAGGCACTAAGATAAGGGCTGTGGGTGTCCCAAGTATGGCATCTCAATGACCAAACGCCTGTACTTAGATTGTGATATTCCATTGCCTTCTCCTAACGTCTATAAAAGATTCTGTGAAATATTCCCAGTTGATCAAATTAGATTTCTCTAAGATCTACTAATTAGTCATGCTTGGATTAGCTAGAATTTTAACTTTTCTTCAATGTAACATTTTATTAATGTGAAATGTACTATAATTCATTAATAATTAGTCACTTGAACAGTAATAGAAATAATGCTGAATGCTTACTCAGAGCCAGAATGTTCTGAGCTCTATTAAAGGAATTTAGAATTTTGGAATTTATAACCACCTAAGACACAGATGCAATAAACGTGCCTGCTTTACATATTGGGAAGCTGAGTCACATTTAAGTTGTGTAACTTTGGCCAAACCCCACCCCAGAGTTCACGCAGATGAGCCCTCATTTGTACCCAAGTAGTTAGTTTCCCCAGTCACTGCCCTTAACCACTGCTCCATTCCCATGAATTACCCTCTTTTAAAAATATATATTCAGTCTTTATTTTGTACCTTCATTCACAAATACTCATTAGGTGCCTACTTGGTACTAAGGATTGACTATTCACAGAAAAATTTGAAAACAGACCCCACCGTGGAAGGAGTGCAGTCTGGTAGAGAATAGAAATCTTAGATTAATAAGGACAATAAGGCTTTATGGGTGCTGTGACATTTATGGTTCAACTATAAAAGCAAAACTAGAATATGGACAGGATTCCCAGAATGAACTTTGGTCAGGTGCCTTGTGGCAGGTGACAGAAGGAAGTATTCCAGGTCTAGGGAGAAAAGGCAGGTGCATGTGAGGAAGTACCAAAGAATTTTGCAAATTTGAGGAAAGCTCCTGGTTATTCTAGGAGCTGAAGTTTGAAAACTGTGTCCCATGAATGTACATTTATCAAAACACATTGAATGCTACTGGGCATTTCACCGTATGCAAATATCATCTCACTTTTTCAAAAAACTGTTTGATAATTTTAAAAGAAACATGTTGGGAGAGGCAGACAGAGGCTGTATTACAACTGGCCTTGCATGATATGTTGGAGAACAGGCTTTTTGCCATCCACATGAAGCGGAGTTTCTTAGGCAAGAGAGTCACCTGACCCAACATGTGTTCTGGGAAATCCACCTGATGGTCAAGATGGGGTTGAGTGTGAGTGAAACCAGCATGAGAGGATCAGGCCATTGAGGAGGCCACAGCATGGTTAGGCAAAGGATAATGGATGCTGGACTAAGGCAGGTAAAAGGAAATAAAGAATAAGAGACGGACTTGAAACTATCTGGACATATAATTGTCTGCCCTGCTGAAGGGATGGGACTTAAGCAATGGAGAACGTTCATGTAGCAGATAAGGGCAAGCTTGTCTACTGGGATTGGAGGGGGGTGGTCTAGATGGAAACAGAGGTTATACTTTCTTAGTATGGTTGATCTTCTTGACTGTATGGTGCTAAGTCATAAGCCTTATCTTTTTAAGATGTAGTTACTTATTTATTACAAAGGGAGAAGGGGAGGGAGGGAGGAAGTGGGGGGAAGGGGGGTGGAGGGGTGAGGAGAGAGGGAGCAAAGGAAGGAGGGAGCGATAGAGAAATAACTTCCATCTGCTGGTTTATTTCCCAGGGCTGGGTGAGACTGAAGCCAGAAGCAAGAAACACCATCTCAGTCTCCCATATGAGTGTCAAGGATATGACCCTGCAAGAAGGCAGTTTGAGGAAAGAGCAAGGTTTATAAGTATAACTATGGAGAATAAAAATAGGAACTGTGTAGAGATGTGTAATATGACCTGCACTTAGGACAGGGAACTTGGGAGTAAAGTCATTATGGGTAGGGCCAGTGTTGTGGCATGGTGAGTCAAGCCACAGCCTGCAACACTGGCATCCCATATGGGCACCAGTTCACGTCCTGGCTACTCCACTTCTGACCCAGCTCCCTGCTAATGGCCTGGATAAAGCATTAGAATATGCCCCAAGTGATTGGGCCCTGCCACCCACATGGGAGACCCGCATGAAGCTCGTGGTTCCTGGCTTCAGCCTGGTCTGGCCTTGGAGGCCATCTAGGAAGTGAACCAGCAAATGGAAAATCAATCTCTCTCTCTCTCTCTCTCTCTCTCTCTCTCTCCCCATCCGTCCCTCCCTGCCTCTCTGTAACTCTGACTTTCAAATAAATAATAAGTCTTTGAAAAAAAATGGTAGTCATAGGTATATAGAAATTAGGAGAGGGAGGGAGGGAGGGAGGGAGGGAGAGAGAGAGAGAGATTAGTCCCAAGGGAAGAAATATTATACAAGGAAAATATGAAAAGTATGCAAGGAAAGATATAAAAGTGTAGTACACTACATTACTCAGCTCTGAATATCAGCACATGGTCATAAAAATGCAAACACTTGAATCTAAAGATTACCTAACGTATTAAACAACATTTGGAGGAATACAGGGAAGTGATGTACTGCAAGGTAGATGGGGCAAGTTAAGGTAATAAAGTCCTCCCTCTTCCTCTGTAGGAAGTCAACAGCTGACACGTAAAACTGAAAGGAAAGAAACAAAAAATCAAGAAAAGTGAAGATATGAATATATTTGCATGGTATTTATCAATCTGGTGAGAAATTCCAATAAGAAACAACCAAGAATTCAGTATTCTCTCTGGACTGGTGTTTTGGTAATGTTTTGGTTATGTTGTTGTTGGTAACAAACTTTGCAAAACTATCTGAAATGCTACAGAATATTCATGCATCATTTGAGCATAAATAATTAACCTTCAGATTATTTTTAAAAGAAATTGCAAGTAAAACTGAGGTTTGGAAGCCACTTGAGGGAATCAGCAAGCACCATCTTCACTGTGAGAGCCTGTGCCGATGGACGGTGGGAGAGGGCACCCTGAGCTAGGCATCCGAGGTGAGCTGGGATCAGGAGGATGAGACGCAGCCACCTTGCAAAGGTGAAATATAACTGAGGTCCTGGGGAAGTGGGTTCAAAGGCATGTTGTGGTTCAAGAGGAAAATGAGAGATGAAACTGAAAGAAGAGTCATGCAACAGCGTGGGTATTTGAAACTTTTTATAAAAAGGATTTTCAAAACAAAAAGACAAATGGGATTTCAGGTAGATGAGTGATCGATAGGGAAAATCACATTCTTAATATGGTTCAGGGCCTATGTTTAATGTTGACCTCTGATGTAACATTAAAAAAAAAAAAACTCAGCAAAAGGAGCTTAAATCTCTTATGACCTTGGTGACTACTTTGCCCTGATTAGAAAGATACATCTTTACTAAAGACAAAGTTAGGTGGGACAAAATTATTTAAAAACCAAACTAAACCAGAGTTTACTGGGCTTCTTTGCTCCTATAAGGCTGCTGAGTAGCTTTGAATAATTTCTGAATCTTCCATCTTTTCTTTATTACATCAACAGAATGTTTCACTTATTACTTTTTTGAGATAACATATTTTAATTTACCTTATAGTCAAAGGCTTAATGGCTCCACTAAATAAAAAGTTCAACAAGTAAAAAATAAAAAGAAGAGTCCAGTATAAAAATGGACAAGGGCTATAAACAGCAATCGAATGAGAAGATTGAAGCTGTCTGTCTTAATATGCACCTGCAAGTTGACAGTCTAAGTTGCAGAATGTCTGCCTTGGAGCCAGAACAAAAGATTTCTAGGATCACGTTGTCCTAACTCAAAAAAATCCTCAGAGTGTGGAAGGCAGGGCCTGCAGCAGAGGGTCAGGAGCTGAAGGGAACTGCTTTGCCTCAGGGCTTGGCTAGGTGAAGCCAAGGAGTACACTGTGGCTGAAGTGCACATGCCTTTGTTGGTAGCCTTTTTATTATTGTTGTGTTTTAAGTTCTGACCTTCACATAATTCCTTCTCGAAAGGAAACTCTCCAAACTAGGTCAGTTCCAATCCACACCATTTCGAACACATACCAGGATGTTTTCCATGAGTCCATAGACAAATTGAAGTTGAAGATTAGTTCATTTGGATGCAAAAAAACAAGCTGAAATGTGTGACTAGTTTGTTTATAATATGCATTGTTTGAACATTTTGTTAACACCCATGTGATTAACTGCTTCTTACTGATTGGAAGATAAAAAGTGTAGGTTACCGAGGTCAAAGAATTCACCCTGTCCTATTTGTAGACCTCATCTTTTCCTGATGTCACTTGAATTAGGGATTGAAAACTCCTCAGGTCTTGAGAATACAGATCTCCACCCCACCCCAATGTTTCTATCACTCCTTCTTGGTACTAGGATCCCACTACTGGGCCATTCGCTGCTGAGAAAGCCTTTAGTATATTATAAATCAAAATATGACATTAATTTTTAAAGCTGATTCTGGAAGTTCTCAAATTTGAAGAGATGTTTTCTACTAAATAATCGGAAGTTATCATTCCCATCCTCTGAATGCCCTAAAGAATTCCCAGTTTCTTTCATATGGCCTAAAAGACATGATGGCCTACGTTTTATGCCCCTCTTGTTCCCTTGGAAAATACTTCTTAGTTTTTTCAAACTAAGCTTTTTTTTTTCTTTTTTTTTTTTTCTTACACATCACTTCTCAGATTAAGGACCAGCTACTAATTCAAAGGCAGTCAGGCTCTTGGGGTGGGCATTTGGCCCAGTGGTTAACATGTCCACATCCCAAACATGGATTTGAGTCCTTCTCCTGGCACCCAACTCCAGGTTCCTGCTAGCACACACCTTGGGAAGCAGCAGATAAACTGAATTCCTGGGGCCAGCATTGTGGTGGAGGGGGTAAAGCTATTGCCATTGATGCTGGCATCCCATATGGTCACCCATTGGTATTCCCAGATGCTCCAGTTCCCAATCAGCTCCCTGCTAATGGTCTGGGAAAAGTATACTTGGCCCCTGCCACTCATGTGAGGGGTGCAGATGAAGCTCCTGGCTCCTGGCTCCTGGCTTTGACCTGAGCCAGCCCTTGCCATTGCGGCCATCTGGGGAATGAATCAGCAGATAGAAGATTCTGTGTCTCCCTCTCCCTCTCTCCATCTGCCATTCAAATAAATAAATATTTAGGGAAAAAATCTATAGTTTGGCAGACACATCATTAAACATCAAGGCATTTTTGTTAAATAAGAAAACTGATGTAGATGAGAAAGCATACTTAATTTTTTCTTGAAGACACTTCATATCCTGGATCTTCACGCCAAGTTAGAGATAACTGATTATGAGAATTCATTAGAGATGTGAAAACATTACTATGTTTTATATCAAAGTGCTCTTGCTAGACAGCAAAACACTTGGAGAAAGAGTAAAAGTAAACAAGCGTTAGTGTATAATTTAGTTAAAGATAGTTTCTACTATTCTGTGTAATTATGCCAACCAGAATTTCAAATCAAGGTTATCTACAATGAATATAATTCACCTGTTGATAGTCAAGAATTAGGCATTTTATGATTACTGTTTTACAGGCATGCAAACACATAAAATGTGCTTTCCCACGAGAGTACAATAGGTCAGGAAAGGTTAGAAAAACAGTTTTCTGACTTCCCTTACTTGGATTAGTGAGTTAAACATTGTGAGCAGATTAATGTATTACTGAAGAAAACCTAAAAAGCTGATATTCTCTCACATTCTCTTCCCCTCCCTATATTTGAGAAAAAAAAATCTCTTGAATAAGGTAAAGAATCATCTGAAATTATGTTTTACTGCCATGTCATACCGACTGCAAATCTAATGAATATAATTCGGACATTTAAGATGGCAATGATAATACACGCTGAGAAAACAGCATTGGCATCACTTTGAAGAGGATATCAGAAATTTCAGGCACCAGCTGAAAACGTTGTAAGAACAGAGATCTAGGACTAGAGCCACAGCTTTTAAGGAAAAGACGATTGACTTCATGGATCACGTGCAGGGCGTCTGTTAAGAAAGACAAAATAGACTGAAGGCAGGTTTGGATCATAGTGGGGATGTTAGGGACTGAGCAGAAGCATGAAGTAAACAGGAAGGTGTCGTGGATATTAGACTTCAGACTTCTTTCTTGAAAAGGCTAAGAGATGCTTACTGGTCTGCAAGCTGTCCACACAGCAAGAGCATGTGTCTTACTTATCTCTAGATCAGCAGTGTCTAGTCCAGTAGCATAGTTCACATGCACTCAATGATTTTCTTTCATGCATAAAAGAGATAAGTCAAAAATGACCTCGAGGTTTTGAACCCAGTAAATGTGAGAAGAAGAGTGGAATCAATTCAATGGCGGGGGTGGAGGGAGGAAAGATTTGGAGAGGGAAAACAGAGTTTGGTTCTTGGATCTGTCTGACTAAAAATATTATATTTAAGTGCTGGCTCTGTAGCATAGCAGGTAAAGTCATCACCTACGATGTCAGCATCACAAACAGGTGCTAGTTTGAGTCCTGGCTGCTCCACTTTCAATCTTGCTCCTAGCTAACGTGCCTGGGAAAATAGTGGAGGATGGTCCAAATGCTTGGGTTCCTACAGCCCTGTGGGAGACCCAGATGATGATCCTGACTCCTAGCTTCAGACCAGCCCAGCTCTGACCCTTGAGGTCATGTGGGAAGTGAGCCAACAGACAGAAGATCTCTCCCTCTCCCTCTCCCTCTTCCTCACCCCCCTCCCTCTCTCCTTCTCTTCCCCCCACCCCATCTCTGCCTTTCTCTATATAACTATGCTTTTCAAATAAATTGAAAAATACAATCTTTAAAAAATAGTATATGCAGTCAACAATTTCACAGGCAGTAAAATGTGTACATTTTGGAAAGAGTTAAGTAAATGTAAATACAATGGCAAATATAAGAAAAGGCAACAGTGGATATCCCTGGAGGAGAAAATAGAAGGAAGAAGACACTATTGCAGAATGGACCTCAACATAGGCAGGAGAGAATAGTGCAGTAAAGGGAGGAGATTCAGGTAACACCTAAGAGTGTGGAAGACAATGGATTCAAAAAGTGGAGAGGTATATGATCCATCTGTGTTACAAAATTAATCTAGGGGGGCTGGCATTGTGGTGCAGGGAGTTAAGTGACCACTTACAACACTGGCATCCCATGTCAAAGCCTTGGCTCAAGTCTTGGCAGCTCCAATTCTAATCCAGCTCTCTACTAATGCACCTGGGAAAACAGTGGAAGATGGTCTGAGTGCTTGGATCCCTGCAA